>VXBO01011658.1:0-54731 GCA_013400135.1 Rhinoptilus africanus
TTCGTGGCCCTCTTCTGGACCCATTGAGTTGTACCAAGTTTGCTTCCTGGGGAAGGATTTGTTTTCTACAGCCTTTTCTGGCCAGGGGTATGTGGTAACGGAATGGTGCCCTCTCCCTGATTGATGTAGGAGAGCCCAAGGTCAGAAAGGAATGTAGGATAAAAGAAGGGAAATTAATAGTTTTGGGAGTAGCTTTGCTGTGTTGTTAAAGGTGAGAACGATGTTACTGAAAAAGAAGACAGACAGTTCCAGTAGATGAGTTCTTCTTCCTTCTCACCCCAACTTTCAATTGTCAGTACTTCTGGGCAATAAGTGCTGGTGTGAGTTGGTGAAGTTTGGGCTCACTCTCTATTTTATGATGGTATCAGTTTGCCGCTACCAGATATGCAAGGCTATGCTTTCAATGGAGACAATGTCCTCTCCCACTCTCTAGCCATGCTGCTTGGCTTGCCAGCATAGTTAGGCTTAGGTTAATTCTCACTCAAACAACAATCTCTTGTTGTCTGCTTTGCATCCTGTTATAGATGTTCAAAGAAATGGCTTCCAGTATCTGGGAGAGGGCCAGTCAAGCCTTCAGAGTCCAAATATGCCTGCCAACTCACTTCTCATTAGGCTCATGAGGACCAGTTACTCCTCAAAATCAATGAGGAAGAGAGTATGCTCCAGTAGTGGGGTTTGACCTATGGCCTTGGAAGCACGTATATACTACAGTCTGCAGGGGAAAAAACAATACTGAAGAATTGTGTGGACTTATTCACCACCGCACTTTATTACTGAAATGCAGAGCCTCATTATTATTTTACTGTTAGTGATTTCTATCTTCTGCTGGCACAAAAGCAAGGGAGACTTGGAGAGTTTGTACGCTCTGGGAATCCCTGAATTATCTCACCTGATCCTGAATGAATAGAATAGAGATGAAAAAGATGTTATAGCTAGACTTGCAGGACCAAGTCTTGAAGTATTTCAGCTGTCTCTTCAAATAAAACACTCATTGAAGTTAAAGGGAATTTTGCCCCAGGAAAAGTTTAAATGAACTCAGACTCACTAAGGACCATAAAGTTTGGTAAATGGGAATTATGGATGGAAAAGATCGATAGATTGTCATGTCCAGCTCTTTAGCCAAAGCAAAATTGTTGCCTCTAATAATTCTAAAAGGCTTCTTTGCTTGGACTCATTTAAAATGTTGAGTGATGCAATTTTGCTTGGACTCATTTAAAATGTTGAGTGATGCAATTTACGCATTTCCACGTTACTTTAATTTCCACAGTGAATTAACTAAATCAGTAGATTTCACTTTAAAGCATTTGTCCACTGGTGAAGTATGTTGGTTTTACATATCAGAAATAAATTAAAAGTGATTACAAACCCAAGGGCTCAATTAAATACATAGTGCTTTGGGGAAGAAGATAAACTTGTATGTGGAGTTAGTAATTTGAAAATGTTTTTAAATACCATATATTTTTAATAGTTACAGGCATATTTGCTGGAAATACACATTGGAGAATCCTATTTGAACGGGTGCACTCTGCAGTTCATTACTTTTTGTCCATTAGTAATTACATTTATTTTACAAACAGTAATTTATCTATTTTTACATCACAGTGTTAATTGTTTGGCTATCTAGCTGAAATCTCTGTGGCAGCTATACCCAATTAAGTTTCACTGGGTACTAGGAACATAAGTAAATGATTATATTGAGTTCTTGTATCTATGCGAGATCGTTAGATGTGTCTAATAATTGAATTTACTTTGTAGAGCAGTATGTTAATTGTTTTATGACATAGATGACTGTAAATTTCAGTTCTGTGTTTGCATTCGAATGGATACCGGGTAAGCAGCCTCAAAGATGATGAACTCTAAGATTTGAGGAAGAGGGATGTCTTGTCCCATAAAAGTTAGTTTAAAATTTAGCCCTGACTCATAATGACAAAAAGTTACCATGTAAGGATTGTACAGTGAATCGGTGTGTTTTAGTTAAAGTACTGTTAGGACAAGTGTGTATACTGTAATATACCTATTTCTAGCAATCGAGAGACAACTGGTGTTCCACAACACTTAGCAACACCCTGCGATAGGATTGCTTACACTAATCTTGCCACTTGCAATTACAGTGTAAACAGAGAGAACTACACGTCATCTGGTGTGTGGGCGGCAAGTGGCTATGTGTCTAATGAGGCGATCAGAATTTGTTCCAAAAAGTCATTTTTTTAAGCTGCCAATTCTTTTTCTCAATTTTCTCAAGAAGCTGTTGGACTTAAGAATTGTTTAAAACTGCCATAAACCTGGGGCGAGGGGGGGAGAAAATCTCCTTTTAAAATAACTTCTTGGAAAGATGCTCTTCAAATTTCCCACTCCTGATTGAATAAAATGTTGTTTTGATGTAAACTTTTTTGGCTGCCTCTGGTGTGGAGTTTTTCCTGAGTTTCACTGGCATGTGCTTGACAGCTAACCAATTGGTTCCATAAACGCTCAGAAATGGTGAGTTTTCTCACATTTCCTACACAGTCCCTATTAAAATATAAGGAGTAGGCAGTTCTCTTTTGGACTTCATATGTGTACAGAAATTCCTTTACAGTAACAAGAAAAGCACCTAGGAGCTGTTCAGGTAAAACAATATAATAGTAATAGTCCTCTGCAGCTTCAGTGAACTGGGATATATTCTTAATGGCTTGTGCGTATTGGTGGGATGTAAAAGGTGATAGTATTAACTGGCAGAAAAGAAAAGCTGGGAAGTTAGCAGGAGATGAAATTAGGACCAATAATAACACACAGCTAGTGGAATAAAATCAGATTTTATAGAGCGTAGACTCATTTATAAATCTGCTTCCTTGCTTCTTTCTCAGTCTCATCTTGATATCCTGGAACAAAATAGGAACCCCAAGAAGGTTTACTGGAGGCAGCAGACGCTCTGCCAGACGCTAGGAGGAAATCCGTGCCCGTTGCTCACGATTACTGCCATGCCAGACTCTAAAAAAAGAGACGACTTGGAGCAATTCTGTAAGTAGCCAAATGAAGCATTAAAAAAGATGCTGGCAACTTGCGGTCATGTCAGAAGTAACAATGACAACCTGTTTTGCGAATATGTTGATTTTCTTGCCTTTCTCACTTTGGAAAAAGAAAAGAAACCTAAATATGTGGAATAGCCAACTACAACACTTCTTAAAATTAGAGATTTACACAGAGGAGGAAGGAGAGCTGACACCATTTTTTACTTCATTTTTTTCTTTAATGATATGAAACGATTATGAAGTTCAATATCACGTATCTCCAACAGCAAGAAACTGTGTTCAAGTAACCAATTCAACAAGAAATTCGGTTATTTTTCAGTGTGTTGATGTTCCAAATTGAAATGACTTAATGTATTTTGAGGTCTCAAGCTTGAAAAAAAAAAAAAAAAAAAACCCAAAACAAAAAAACCCCACAACCAAAAAAGATACAAGATCCCTCTTTCCCAGCTGTGGATAGCAACTGAAGTGCTCTGGGCAGATTCCAGCTCCCCCAGTGTGCCCAGTAGGTCCATCTGGACACAATATAGCTCCTTGCATTCTGTCCAAGTCCTAACTGATGGTGTACTATGTAATGCTAAATATTATAACTGTCATGTTACATCTAGAGATGGTTATTTTTTCATTGTGAAAGTCAAAGATTTTGACCTTTAATAGCCTTGGGTAACAAGATTTAAGATATGGAAGTTTCTGTAATCAACAGCAAGTGATAAGAAGATTGTGGTTAGCATCGCATTGGGTTAGCTTTGATTTGAGAGCTGGAATGACTAATTACTTGTATGTAGAATGACTTTTTTCTTAAGTCAGTAACAGGGCATAAACTGATGATTTTTTTTTCCTCTGCTCTTCACACATCTATAACACAGGTTGAGAACTTTAAAGCAGTGTGGAAATTTAAAATGTCTTTTGGGATATTAAGCAAATATGTATCATTATCTTACTGAGATATTACGCTAGAAGTATCCAAGGGGATTCTGTGATATGAACTACGTTTCTCATTGCAATTGTACCTTTCTCATTGCATTGTACCTTTCAGGGCTACATGGTGATATGTGAGTAGCGCTCCTTGTAATGCCCGTGCTGCGTGCATAAACTGAAAGGAAGCTCAAATATTGGAGTTGGTGAAAACTATTGCTCTCTTTCCTGGTTCAGGTTTAAAGCACAGTGACTGCGGTTATGCTGACATTACAGTATAATCATCCCAAGCTTATACCTTTATATTATAATAATTTTATTATAAATTGAGCATTTACCCTGAATTATCAAGTGTGTGAACATGAACGTGCTTTTCTAGGTTAAAATCTTAAAGCAAAATTGCCAAGTACATGGGCATTCACAAGGTGCACACACATACACAGCTTTAATGGTGGAAACTGGAGGCAGCGTTAGAGAGAAAACTGGTTTGTTGGTGTTTGTTGGTATTTACACTACAGTAGCACATACAACACACGATCGGGGGTTTGGCTGCAGTGGGTGCTGTCCATGCCTGACATGAAGAGATAATTCCTGCTCTTAAGCGCTTTTGTTCCATGATAATGATGATATAGAACAGCAAACCAGTCGGTGGGAGTTGGAGGGGAGGAGGTTGGTTATATAAAAAAAGCTTTTGGCACACTGCAGATGGTCACCTGATTTGAAGTTAGCAATTTTTAAACCTCATGGCAGAAGGTCTTCATAGGGCAACTGAAAGAAAGTAAGGTGAAGTATTTTATTTGAGGATTGGAACCATCCAGAAGAGACATGTAGTGAAGTTTTTCTGCCCAAGTGAGTATGCCCTTCTAATGAAGGTACAAAGCAAAAGCTATGCTAGTGTTTGGATATATCAAAGCAAGGACTTGGAGCATCAGTCACATGATGAGTGAATGTGCTAAACGCTGAATTTAACCACCTTTGGCTTGAAAGGACTTTCTGAAAGGTGTCTTTTGTCATAGGAAAGCAAAAAAAGACAATTTCAAACTCTCCAGTATTTTTGTAAAATAGCATTTTTGCTTTCTGCCCAGCCCCGCAATGTGCCCAGGTCTGCAGTCATGCAAATACAGTGATCAGGATTAAAAACTCTGGAAGAAAAATCACAGACCTGTACCAATGGAACTAAAGCAGGAATAGTTAAGGATGCTTTTACCTTTGGCACCAGATGCAGGAGGGAAAAATAATTGCATATACTGATAATATGCTAGATTGTATACCATCTGCAGTCCTTGGGGCTAGCCCTGGACTGAAACCTTATTGTGCCAGATGTGTGGGAGTATGGATGGCCCCTGTGTGTGCAGGACTTACAGCCCGTATTTAAGAAAATTGAGAGGGACAGATGCTGAAATGAGGGTCATGAGGAAATGACAACACAGTATGACCAGTGTGATAATACCCCAAGAGTCACGCTGCTTTTAGGGGAGTATCATGATATAAACATGACAATAGTAGGAGGCATTTTTGGAGCACTGTCTTCTCAGTATGCACCCTGCTGGGTTAAAAGAGGGTCTGGCAGGTTTTCAAAGGTCATTAACCTGTCTGCGAAGACACTCCTTGGCTTACTTATTCAGCACAGATTTACTGAAAGATTTATAAAGGATCTATGAACGGTTTGGACACATTGTTATTTCGAATGCTTCGGGCTGTTGTAGTGTTCAGCATCTGGGTTCAAATCCCAGTTATGTGGCTGAAGTCGTCTTTATTTTTGAGAGTAAGAAGTATCCCCTGGTTTGTGAAATGATGTGAATTCAGTGGGAGCTTGTAGTTATGACTGAAATGCTATGAAATCATGTGCCACTAAAGAACTCTTCCTCAGCAGCTTTGCAATACAGTAAGATTGAGGGCTTCCTAGATCTATCCATGAACCAGTTGAACTCAGTCAAAACAGAACATGTAGAAAACACAGTTGTCTGAACTGAAATAGAAGTTGTTTCGGGGAAAGACAGTGTCAAGGCAAGGCAACACAGTTTCTCTCAAGTTTCCAAGACTATAAAAGTAAACACCGATACTCTTAGGTGATGAAAATATTTGTTGTCTTATCAAGTGGAAGAACAGCAAGGCAGCGCCCCATGTTTTATGCTGTGGGGATGCCTCTAGGCAAATCTGAATAATCACATATGTGCTTATTTTGTTTTAAGCAGCTTGGATAATTATGGCTTTTGGGGATGCACGTAGCCTAATTCGTGCTGCTTTGCATGGCTTGATCAGCAGTTACTTCTTAGTTTCCCTGTCTTGTATGACATGCCCTTCTCTCTTGTAAAGTGGTTTGGCTGATGGAAGGACCTATTTGTCACTATTTTCCATACTAAAAACATAACTCAAAAGCAACAATTTAGAGCTAAATATAAAGGGACAAAAGGGTGGAGGTTATCCCAGTAACATCTCCCTTTGGTTTGTGCAGTCTCCGTGTATATTTATTTCAGTTTGAGAAGTGATGTGGAGCCAGCACTGGGCAACTTAGCATATGGGTAACTAATAAAAATTGATAGCTCCTGTTCTTTCCTTCTGGTTCTGGCCAATTCATAGTTTTCATGAGCTATGGTCATTATGATTTCCATTCAGATTTTTTTATTTCTCCTTTTGTACGTTTGTTAATCTGGACCTTGAGAGATTGTTTTCAGTAATGCCTGTGCCACAGGTGAAACATGAAGCTTGCCAGGATAATCGTACTTAAATACTCTAAATCCTTCTCTAGTATAGACACGTGGGGAGTGGGAAACATCACTGATGAAGAGGCATTGGGAGGATGAGGAGTACTGGGAAGACAGCATGAGTCAGTCCAGTAGGAGTGCAGTGGGAGGGAGTTATTGTGGTACTGGAAGTACTGATAGAGCGGGAGTGGCCCAGGGACAACCAGGGCGCGGCATCCTCTCTGTCAGCTGTGCTTTATTTGCCTTGCTCAACTCTTTTAGATTGGTTTTGTCAGGCTTTTGATTAATGTGGCCCTAGGATGGTTAAATTTGTCTGAGTTAAATTTATTAACATGCACCTTCATAATAGGAAGCACAGGCCATGCAAGCTTGCAGGAACCGCACATTCACCACATAGTGAAGGGAAGAAAAATGGGTTGCTGTTTTCCTTCATTATGCCTTGTTTTTGTGAGGCTTTGATATTCCTTTCTTTCTATCTCCCCTTTATGTGATGGTGGTGTACTGAATAATTTTTATTAAATCTTCAGTTCTGAAACTGATATGAAGAAAGAAAGAAGTGAGCCGGGTACTCTTTGGTGCCCTGTGCTTTGCCTGTCGGTCATGCAACAGCTCGGTTATAAACAGCACAACTTCCATTCACGCTTGGTCAATGTCTGTGGGTGCCTGAAGACTGCAGCAGAAAGTGTCCGAGGCTGAATACTGGTCCCTGCTGGACTTTGCAGCTCCATAGGCCTGTACCAATAGAAACTGGGAGGGTCTCTCCTGTTGGTTTTGGTTGTGTTGTTTTATTTTAAACTTGCCCTTCCTGCCATCGTATGAAGACTGAACATGCAGCAAGGAGGGGTGTCTTTGCTACTCATTCTAACTGCAGTATTCCCCATAGCCTTGTGATAAAGATAACACCATTAGTTTCCCCTTCTGACTGCGTGTGGGAAGCACCAATGATGAGACAAAGGGACTGTTCTTTGTCTCCTCCGTTATCTGTCTCTACCATGTTCCTCTTTCCTTCCTTCTTACAAAGAGTTAGACTCTGCAGATTTGACCTTCCATATTACGCACAGAGCTTTTCCTCAGAAGACTGTAGCTCTTCTCAGAACAAGCCCTGCCCCCCCCAAAAAAAAAAGAGAAAGAAAGAAAAGACAGTTTTCTATAAGCCTGCATGCTCTACCTGCCTTGGATATTGAATCATCACATGCAAGCCTTTGAAAAGGAAAGAAACTGGGGAGCAGAGCAGAAAGAATTGTTGGACAGATGTTTACTCTTTGGTGACTTTGATCCTGGCTATGTTAGGTCATTGCCTGGTGAGAGTTAAAGGGACTTTTGAAGGGATAGCTATTCCCAATATATTTTAGAGCACTCTCAAATGAATGTAGAAACAGTGAGAATGATAAAGCTTCCAATCTTGGTGCCAACTCCCTGCTCGATGAAGTTAATAGGTGCTTGCAGAGCTCTGATTTTCTTGGGTTTGCCACACACAGCCCAGTGGAGGCAGTGTTAGCTGCAGGCACGTATGCTCAGTCATAGTTTGCAAACCCTTAATTCAGTGTTATATGTGCAAATGTGCGGTATGTAACTGTGTCCTGTTAAACTCCCTGGCAGACAGCTGATAGACCCTGCAGGCTGTAGGATACTCTTGTCAGTGGCAGAGCAAATGGACGGATTAACTCTTCAAAGGTCTAAACACTAATATGTAGGTGATGATAAAATTGTCTTCCAGTTAAGAAAGTAGAGAACACCGATATGTTGCTACTGTTAACAGAGTGGTGGAATTAAAACCACCAAATGGAAAATGGCTGATCTGAGAAGGACAGTTTACACTGTGCTGTTCTGAGCTTGCCCTGTGAGCGTTCCTCAGGAAGTGCTTCCTGGCTGCACACTGAGGTGGGGTGGGTTAGCTCTTGCCTTTGCTTAGAGAAGGAAAAGGGGAGGACATCTCTGAAGTGACAGAGAGTAGGTGCTATTCTGGTTAGTGGTAATACTGAGGAATCACTGAAACAGTCCAAAAGGAATTTAGGAATTCTTACAGGACTGAAGATTTCAATGGGTCTAGGGTGATACAGGAGCACACTGGTTCAGCTGATGACCACCAGCATTGTTACATTCTCAGATGAAAGATGTGAGCATCATATATTGCCATGAAAGTTAATCCTGCATCCACTGAGAACAGTGTCACTCTGCAGAGCGGGACAGGACGGTCGTTGTTCATGGTATCACAAACAAAGCAGCTGCAAAGCTCTCCTCCTGGCTGGTTGCACTGTTGTGATTCCCATTCATAATACTGATTATGCAGTGTGTTACGAGTAGTTCCCCCGGTTGACACTCCTGATGAGTGTGCTTTTAGTGGTGTGTAGCACTACAGAGCCGAACTATGAGGTTTAAAGTTAAACCTAAAGTGCCCCAGCTAACTGGCAGTAGTAGTGAGGGAAATTAAACAAAATACAACGACGCTAGCAAATGGATTTACATCTGTAATAGCTGTCACTTTGAGTTGTTCTTCTGTCATCACATGTCCTCTTTATGCAAGGCTGGGGAAGCCATTATGAATATTATCATAAAGAGATAATGACACCTGCTTATCTTAAATGTAGTCTTTTGGGGGGATGAAACACATTTTCTGCCTGAGTCTAAGCATGCTTCTAAAGATGGAAAGGGTAACATTTTTGGGATAGGTATTGCAGGATGTTTATGCCCTTTGTATCTGCAGATGCTCCTAGAACTGAAATGAGGGATAAAGTGAGACTAATGAGGTAAGTTTACTTGGTCTCGTCTTAAGCCTACAGAATCAAAAAGACATAGCTGCTGGAAGAAATATTCTAACACTTCTCAATTTGCTTGTATAAGCTATTTAGATGGTTGTTTTGCAACTTTGATCTTTTCTCAGAAAGAAACAAGCCCTTTACCTTTAAATATAATTTGCAACAAAGAGCAATTCCTGAGCAAAGAACGAGGATGTGAATTGCAGAGGCCACTTATGCAGGATACTGGGAAATAATGATCATGTGGAAAATGTACACAGTTTAATTAAGCACATTGATTAAATCAATATGATTCAAACAGCTTAGTGCTCCAATCAGCTTAATCTCATTAAATGTAATTCAGGCCTCGATAATTGATTAATAATGCATTATAGTTTATGAATTATTGACTCCAAGTTATTATAACTGTGCCTGCTCCCTGCATGGCAACCAGTGTTGCATGTTAATAATGAAAGGCTCTTTTCTCTTGAATAACTTTTTCGAAACTGGAGATGACATATCTCCTCGTGAAACAGGGATCAAATTAGATCAACGCCTTACTGGAATTAGTGCACCCATAGGAAAATGCAGTGTTTAAAGGAAGATCTCATCTAATAACATTGAAATAGGGAGGTAGAATGACCTGCTTTGATTGGTAATGATCTTTCAAGCAGCCAGAAGAACTGCCTGTAGCAATTCAGCTGGAGTGCAAACCTGGCATTGTGCTGGCTGGAAACAGTTCACAACAGCAAGTGCATCTGTTGTTCTTCTAGTGTCGTTGCGTGCTATGACTCCTCCAGCACACATGCACACAGTACAGCCAGTGCTGCTGAACCCTGAGGTCATTTCTGTATGCCAAGTACAGAGCAATCCAGCTCCTCGTATTTGTCTGGGTGCTGAGTGGTTTCTGTAAGAAGGACCGATAGGCTTTTAGAATGGCATTTCTACACTGCAAGTGTCATACAAGAAGGAAGAACTGATGAAAGTCTCAGGAGAGGAACCAGGAACTGAAGAAAGCCTCTGCTCTTCAGGTGGCCCCCTTATTAGACTGCATTTCCACTGAGCGGGAACAGAGGATGTTGTCTCAGGCTGTTTTTCTGGCTGTCTAGGTACTTAACGTGGTCCAAATTGCTATCTTATGCAGAAGGAGTCTGCTAGCATTATGTTTCCTTAAAATATTCCATTTACAGAACCAGTTCTGCTTTTTCCTTTGATCTCTTCTCTAACTTTATTTCTTATTTGTGATTATAGTTAAAGGAACAGATTTTAGTGTGTACGGAAACTGAATAAAATGACGATTATAACAAACTGTGGAGAAAAACTTTTTTTTTGCTTTATTCTTACATCTACAATAGTGAGGTTTGTATCTGTATATTCTCTTGAATTGAATATTTGCTCCTAATTTGCAGGGTGCCAGGTGGAGATGCTGATTCCTCTGGTGCTTTATACCAAACGCTTTGCTTTTGGTCACAGGAAGAGTCAGCTCTTGTGAAAAATGTGATCCTGTTTTAATGCATTAGTGAAGAAAGGCTGAAAAAAATTGTCATGTATTCTACAGTGCTAAATAAAAATCATTATTCTCAAGTTCGTATTTTTTTTTCTGCTTGAATAGGCAGTTTATCAAGCATCTGAAGCCAAAGCAATGACCTCCAAATATGCACACACACTACTGGTGTGTGCTCTAAATTTCTTAATATTGTCTTTCAGTTTCAAACACCTCTCTTTTCTTTCTGATATCCCAGTTGTAACAGTGTGGCAGCCCATTGCAAAAGAGCAGGCAGATTCCTGTAAAACTATGTTCCTGTTTGAGTATCCAGTCTACTGCCATAAAGGTGGAAGCTGTTCTGTTACCTTTCTTCCTTTGAATTACAACAGTCTTATCTTTGTCCCGACAGACTTGTAACCTTTGCACGTCCTTTACAGAGAAGAAGTATTCTGATTAGCAGCAGCATCTTCTGGAAAGTAAGTTAGCAATGTCATCTTGGCTGGTATGGCCTTGGGCTAAAATATCAGCAGTGCTTAGCACTGGCTACGCTTCAGTCTTCCAGAATATCAGAGTCTTTTCTGATATGCTAATGAACTAAGCATCTTGAAAATCTAAACCCATACATATCTTAGTCATAATTATTTTCATTTGTGATTGCTTTGTCAAGTGCATCATAAGTGCCTTCTCATAGGAGTGTGGTAGTACTTGTATATTTGTTATAAGGCATTGAAAATTGTGAATGAAACTGAAAATGGTTTGGTCGTATGTATTTCTTACATTGCTTTGGAAATTTATAGCCCGGTGTTTAGAACATGTTTGTCTCACAGCACCCCAGCGTCCTGGCCTCATTGCAGTGGAGCTACAAGCTTCTGTAGGAGTGATAGGTTGCCCAAATTCTTGCCATAACAGAAGGGAGGGGAAAAAATTCCTTTTTTCTCCCTTAGGTGGAAACACTTCAGGAAAAACCTGCAGATGCTGTGCTTCCACTGGCCAATCTGTGTGTCTGGTGGAGGTATTGAAATACAGCCCGGTGGAGCCCCCAGGTAGCTTTTACTCCCTCAAATAGTGAACAAGAATTGAACTGCTACTAGGTTTCTGTTAGCAACTTCAACTCGTGACATGAAAAAAAACCCCAAAACCGTATTTCAGTGAGCTGCACATTTCCCATGCCTGGCCATAAATTCTGGTCACACACAATCCTGTGGGGCATGTGTTAAAAGGTCAATGTGGTACTGTATATATTAGCCCGAGAAGCACTTGAATTGGGTTAAATCTGTTCTCAATGTGGCAGAGATAGGCTCTGTGAGGGAGGATATAATTTTAGGGTCAGTTTGATTGCAGAGACTGAATATTGTTATGAGCAATATGCTTACTAAGGGGTGAAGAGTTAATGCTTGTGCCTGAAGGTAAAAGCAGGTCAGGAAGGGGTTTCTTCCAGCTGCTCACAATGCTGCCCACTTGGTCATGCCTCTCACTGCACAGGTTTTTGGCTTTCACACATTACGAGCTCTGGAACACCTGGTGATTCAGGGTATAAAGTGCATTGCCCTGAAGGTAGTTGGGTTTGCACATCAACACCTGTGTTAGTTCAGTTGCTCCTGGATGGTAGAGTTGAAGTTGTGGGTGGTGTGGCAGCTTGTGGATCACCCTTGCTCCTCGAGTAAAAGGCCAGTAAGAAGGTCCTCACAGACCCTGGGTTGGAAACCTGACATAAGGTAAGAAACTGGAGTTTTGTAACAGTAGATTTGTTGCTAGTCTGTGATAATTACTTTTTTGTTTTTGTTTTTTTTCCTCTCTTCTCTGCCCTGTGTGCTCTCTGGAAGGACAACTAAAATGTACCCCTCTAAGAAGGGGCAACGACCAGCAGGGCTGTCACAGTGACTGGTTGCTCTCCTTTTTGTTCGGTTGTACCTCCTCACTGGTGACTACTAAACTGTGGTCAGGGAATAAGGGGAAGGACAGCTGTCAGGTTGGCCTTGTGAAAGAGAAATCTGTAGCTGGAAAGCTCGCCGAGTGTGTACCAGCTGCTGTCAGACCCAAACAATTGCACTTGCCATCACAGAGAGTAGTGTTTGTCTCTGGTTCAGTATTTTTTCCTTTCTGGAACAGAAAGGCCATGCTGATATACAGATTGAGCTAGATACACATCGCCTTCTGCCTGACAATCTCATGGGAACAAACTATATTTTGACTTGTACTGGACAGCAAGATGGGGCAAAAAGTGGGCTCTGCCACTCTTGTAGCAAACCATTACTTTTAGTTGGGGAACTCGGCTCAGGGATAGTTTAGGGGAAGGTGGCCAAGTTTTGCACAGATTGTGTTAAAGAGTTGCTAGGCTTTGACAGAAACCAGAGTGTATCCTGCTAACAGGAGAAGCCTGTTGCTCTTAGGTGTTTTTTTCATGATCCTGTGAATCTTGCATTTCTCACTCTAACAATAGGCTTCTGCCATGTACAGGCAAACCCCTCCTCTATACACAGAACTACCAGGCTGTTGGGAAATAGTGTGGGTGGCATTATAGCTTTCATGGTTTTTTCACCTTTATCCTTCTAAATTAGGAGGTTTCTTGGTGCGTTTAAATGTTGGCTGTATGGTTTGGAGACACTGTCTATTGCAGCTCATTTTAAAAAAGAAAAGTGATTCACCAGATATCTCAAGGCTTTGAAAACTTCCTGGAAAAAAAGTGTTCCAGTTCCTGGATTTAATGCTCCAAGCTACATGTTTTTGTCTGATAAAGGCTGACCTAGCTAGTCATGTATTACAAATGATTGGAGTTGTCTGGATTGCGTGGAGCAGCTTTACCGCATGTTTGCCAGAGCTGAGAGCAGATCTTTTCTTCAGCTGCTCTGCCCCCATCCATGCGAGTGGGTCTACGCTCATGGGAAACGTAGCAAACGGGATTTCTCTGTGCTGATCCTAATATTAATCTAACTGGGAGCATTAGTGAGTGAGGAGGCATTTTTGTAACTATGTGCTTTTATTTTTCTCCTGGTTTTGTATCTCCAATTCCGAACACCTGCTATTTTTAATTCCCACCTGTAAGTTGATTTTGCTGGGAGGGTTTATGCAGATTTCTGCCTGACCTGTTTAACTGAATTTAATTTCTCTAATTGGAGAACAGGATCAATTGCTATGTGACTGATGCACCTAATCTTATACCAGTAAAATAAGTGCAGCAATATATTGAAACTAGTAGTTTGCAGACACCACAGGCTGACACTTCTTGTTGCTTATAACTGACAGATTCTAGAAACAAGTATTTGTGATTAATGGGCTGCGATTATACAGCAATACTAAAATGAAGTAGGACTAAAAATACCCTGTAATGATTTTTAAAATGCTGTTCTGTTAATGAGAGGATTTGTCCATCTCTACATCAAAGAGAAACTTGTTAGCCCTCTGAGCTTCCCCACCTGTTTCTAATGCAGAAATAGAAATTGCTAATAAACAAGTGGAGACAGCTGCTATGTTCAGACTGCAAATGTGCTGATAAGATCAACTAGTTGACAAGTGACATGGTAGATACTGCAAAGTGCAACAGTGCTCGCAGAGAGCTAAACTTGGACTTCTGCATCATTTCAGGGCATTTATTATGTGGCTGTTGGATATCAGTTTCTAGCTGACAGAAAAATAGGTGCATCGAATCTCTTTCTAGGTCATTTTGCTTCTTCTCTGATTTTCCCTGCTTCACTTTGATATATAATTTTGCAGAATTAGGTAGCAGAAGGAGCAGTACTAATCAGTGTATCTCTTCTAGCCTTCTGAATAGAAGAGGGGGCAGGGGAAGTTTCATTTTGAAGTCATCAGCTACCCACTATATCTGTAAACAGGCCTCCTAAGGAATTGCTTTGCTAGTTTTGTCAGAACAGTTTTTCTTAAGGCACGTGGCATCTTAGAGAAGTTTGATGCTTTTTCTCCCTGCTCCATCTTAACTTTATGTTAATGAACTTTGCATAATCGAATCAGGCCCCAGAATCAACAGGGGTTGTTCCAGATCTTAACTCTGTTTCCCAAAGAAGGCATTTTTTCAGTAACACTCCGAAAATGCTATCTATCAAATCACCAGTGCATTTAGAATTTAATTTGCTCTATCAATTGCAATTGTCATGCTACTTAGCTGTGGGGAAAAAAAAAAATGTAATTTTCCCTGCCACTTTGTAATTCTTTTTACAAGATTTTTCTCTTCTTTCTTCATTGAATTTGTTTAACGAACTGTTTTGAAGATTTTCTGGCTTAGCCTGGGTGCTGCATCCCATTTCCTTTCCTCCTTCTTCCCTTATTGTTTTCATATCATCTTTCTCCCCAAATCTGAAAGCATGATGAAATAGTGATGGATGCAGGAATATCGTAGCACACTGTAAATGCATGTGTCTGTGCTAATTTTAGGAAGGGTGGGTGGGTTTCAGAATGAAAATGACAGCTGTGTTATAGCATTGGGGTATAGGACAATTACCATAACTGAGAGAGGGCTCTGCTGACGATGGTGGAGTGCAGGACTCAATTCATTTTAATGGCTAATGAAAAGAGGAGGAAGTGCTTCGAAGACATGGCTTATGTAGAAATTCACTTTTTGGGTGAACTTGAATGGCACAGGATACCTCAAGACTGGAACTTGAGAAATGGATGTTGAGCTTCCAACACTGGGACTGATTTGTATTTTATCCTTGGGCAACTTCCTTGATTTTTCTGTAAATCCCTACTTTCTTAACTTGGAACATGCTTGAAACATGTAATCTTCAGTCTATGAGGTGTTTCAAGAGAAGATGAGATGGAATTTATTATTGTTGGCATCAGAGTAACTTTGACAGGTCTCACAAAGGTTGTTTAGGTCCCATGGTGATCACCTAACAGAAGACTGTAACTAGTGATTGAAGTGGAGATGATGAAGAGAGGTGGATAGAACAGCAAGAAGAAAAGCAAGATGGAAGAGAAGAGATGGACAAGGAGGGCAGGGATCATAGAATTGGTGAGGTTGGAAGGGACCTTTAAGATCAAAGAAGATTAAGGAAGACCTTAAATTCCTTGTGGGTCGTTGCACTTGCTGGAAATACAATAAAAGACTCCCTGCATTTGTAAAAATGAGGTTGTAGTGGGTAACACAGCAGAAGACTATCTGTGACTTGATTTTTCCTTTTTGCTCGCTGCGCTGGAGGGATTTCTGAAAAATGATGTGATCTTATTTTTTTTTGGAGTGCTCCCTACCCATGTAGCCAGTTGTAAAAGGTGCAGCCAGAGCTGAGGTCATTTCTTCCCCTTCCTGACCAGCAGTGGACAGGGAAGGCTCTAACAAGATTAGCGTCTCAGCTGCCTTGTCACTTCGTAGTGTTGCAGGTCACCCTAACACAGCTTGGGAATTTGTATTGCAGCAGAGTAGGAAAGTGCGTTTAGTAGAGCAGGCGTTGAAGACTGTGCTTGAAATGCAGTCCTGTAAGTCCTGGCCTCTGGCAGCCCGAGCTGTTTAGTTATGTTTTATGAATCAGGTCGTATTGTGTCTGTCGTAGCTTCCAGATGCCAAATTCCTCCTGTGACAGTTTTGTCAAGCATTTTGAAAGGGCACAAAAACAACAGCTAGAGGGTCACCATGAAGCATAACTCAACACGTGGGAATTGTTCCTCACAAAGAGCAACAGGCCAGAGGCGAAAGGATAAGCAAGAGACAGATGAAGGACTCTGGGGTCTCAGTGGCTGTGGTGCCCCTGGAATTCCTATTCCCCCTGCGTTTAGCACTTACTAACCATGAATGAGCAATAACAAATGTGATGACACACTTACCATCTCTGTGCTGACATAGGTGATGGGCCTGCGAGCGATGCAGAATGTCTGTGGATAAACTTGAAACAGTGCTTCTGCTCACAAATGGTGACTTACTGCTTAATATCATACCCTATATCATCCCTTTTAATTGGAACACTCCAAGGACCCACTTTCCAGTTTCCCACCAGTTAGGATATCACTTGCGATGCAGATACTGTGACCTTATTTGTCAGTGTATCAAGACATGACTTGAAGTTAGGCTCAGTTCAGATAAAGTAATTGTGCAAAGTGTAGTCCTGGTGAGACGCTCCCCGTGAGGCCATCTAATCTGCCTCAAATGTAATTTAATAACCAGAAATCAAATAAATAAAATTAAAGCATTAAGCTAATGCATGCAAACTCTAAAATGAATTTGGATTCCAAACAGGTGGTGAGATTGAGTAGTTGGTTTCTTCATCCACGAAGGAAGCACACTAAATAATACAGAAAGCAAAGATAATTTAAGGAGATCTTTTGATTTTGAGAGTTGATGGGGATGTTAGGTGGCAGGTGAAGGTTATTTTTTTTAATGTAAGGTGGTTTTCATTACTTGTATATTCTTGCAGTTAGAAAACATCAGTTAGAAGTCTCTTCATATTTTGAAAACAAGGTATTAGCATAAGAAGCTTTGTTAGTATAGCAGGAAGATAAATCATCTCTGCAATGCTAGCCGTTAGCCTGTCACAACCATGATTTACAGGGATTTTCTTTTATTTAAATAAGTGTTCCTTTTAAAAGCATTCTGATAGTTTACAGAGTGGAAGATGAAGTGGTAGTGAATGCTCTGAAATATAATGGCTTCCATATGAGTGCTGCTTAGGGAAAGTAAGAGAGAGGAGCTCGTGCTCTGGATTGTACAGCCTGCGAAGAGTGGCTGAGCTAGAATGGAAGGATTCTGTGGCAGTGTTAATTGGAAAAGTTCAGAGTTCTGCTGGGAAAATGTTGGGGTCAAAATTCAGGAGGGCACTGAGATCGAGGAAACATGTCACAGTATCAGCTTCATTAAACTAGTCTGTCTACTACACATCAGAAATTCAAACTGATCAGCAACCGTCACTTGTGCTGTTAAATTATTTGCCAAAAAGAACCTTCTGGAGAAGATCTTTTTCTTTTTTGCAGCCTGACTCCTTTACTCATGAGTACTTTTTTTCTGTGCTTTGTGACAATTTGTGGTGGGAAAAAAAGAACATGTTTCTTTTCCCTAGCCTTCCTACAATTTGTGGTGGGAAAAAAAGAACATGTTTCTTTTCCCTAGCCTTCCTACCATCTTATTCCTAACAAGAAACAATTTTCCTCAAACAGACTAGTAGTCTTCCCAGCTTGACATTCCGCTCCCTGTAGTGATTGATGTAGGAAGTCATCGTTCATTAGAAATCGTTTCGTTAGCATCTGAAGGGAAGAACTTCTTGCTGACCTTAGACAGTGACTGCTTAGGTTCTTACCACATACTGTTTGACATTTCTGCACGTTATCTGTTTTATGCAGTGGCAAATTTTGTTCCACCTGTCTTTCTGTCAAGTATTCTGGGATTCTGATTCTGCTGTATGATCCTGATTCTGTCTTCATCCTTAGGGTATTTCAGTAGTAAAACTGTTTGAAAATAATACAGTATGAACTTCAAGGTTCATCTCTGTTATCTTCCTTGGAAAAGTTATGTTCTGCTTATGACCTAAACAATTAGTGTTAGCTCTTGATCTGAGGTTTGAACACAAGATGTTAAAACACTGTATTATTTGTAGGGTGCTGGAGGGCAGCAGTGGATTAGAGATTAGCACTGGCCACTAATATTAGATCTGCATCTGGTATGAGTTCTCCTAAACATTTCAGGGGAGGAAAAAAAAAGAGGAAGTTCCATTTATCATATATTAGATATAAAGTGCTAGTGCCTTCCACTTGGCCTTTATCAAGATAAAACTTTATATATAGAAGTAGGCTTCTTGTCAAGGCTAAAGTAAGCAGGAAACTGTACCATTCAGGGGTGGACAGCAGGATAATCTCCTAGTTTAAAGATATTTCTGCATTGTTCTGGTAATACATACTTCCAATTCAGTCAAACTGTGCTTTGTGTGTGTTACAGAACATGTCACATAGTCTAGAAAATTAAAAATGGTGCTGCTTATGTCATGGTACGAGATCATTGGGCTAACACCAGTTTTGCTGTTATGATGATCTGATGTTTTGTTGCTCTCTTATTTGCATTCTCTTGCTCAGTTGTTTGAGAAGTTCATCTAAAAACTTGCCATCAAGACAAGATTCATTATTCAGAATTGGGAGACAGTTTTACCTTATCAATCTCTTGTCTGTGGAAAGCCAGAATTTCCTTTGGGATCAGCTCTGAGCAGTGCAGTTCTACAATTTAGGAAAGCGCTGGACAGCAACGATGTAACAGTCAGTTAAGTGATGCCCCAAATGAGGTGAACCTGCAGGAGGTCTCCTTTACTGTGAAGTTGTTGACATAGTGAAGTGTTAGAAGGCACCTTTCTTTCATTTTTCTCTGTGAGTTTTTCCTACGTAACGAAACACACAAGTCTCATAGCTTCCTCAGTGCAGGAGAGATACAGGATAATATTTTTAAGAAAAATGCCCTGCCACGATGTTTCTGGAGCAATGGAGTGATAAATATCAAATCAAGTGAAGACCAAGAATTAAATTTTTCCCATCAGAGCCAATCTGTGATGTTTTTTATCTTGACAAAAATTGATATTTTATCCTTTGATAATGAGAGGCTCTGATTGCACTTTCTTTTAATATATTTTATTTCTTATAAGTCATTCCCTGAGGAAGACCTCAAGTCAGAGACAGAAATGGATCTGTGCCTCTTAAAGGCACAACACACATTTAAGAATAAACATTGCTTTATGCTGTAGGTGGCACTAGGTGGGTTTTAAATCTCTGTTCTGTATAGATAGTTTATGGGCAGAAAGCTCTTTACTACAGAATCTGTCCTTTGTAGACCTGAACTGCTTGAAGGAATACACAACAGATAACTTATTTTCCTGTTAAATTTAGCTATTATTCCAAGTGGTGAAAGAAACACCAACAGGTGCTCCATTTTCCATGCCTATTTTAGGGCTAGCAGGTCCTAAGTTGACCTTTGCCTGCTGCGGTCACAGAAAGACTGGACAAAATATTGAGATCTTCACACAGCTTTTTACTATTCCTCTCCTGCCTAGATTGCCAAAAAGGAGATTTTCCAGAAAAATAAGGGCTTCAAAACTGGATCCATCAAAATTAGTAAAGAAAACAAATGCCTGTTATTTCTGTCCCCAGCTACTGCAAGATCATCGTGTACAGAATGGCTTCTTGTGCTCTGGGCAATGTGGTTTTAATGTTAACTTCTACCTCTCCACAGGGGAGACTCTTCAGTATAACTCACTGATATTCAGCCTAAATGTTCCTTTGCGAAGTTTCATCCCATTAACCCTGGCTTCACCCTGGTTTAGTACTCTGAAGTGATTCCTCTTGCTGCTGTGCCTGTTCTCTGAGCGATGCCAGCGAAGGGCACGGGGTGTTACACCCGGGTAAAGGCTGCAAAAGCAGGAGATGTGGGTTGAGGCATTACTCACTGCGCGAAAGCCATTTACTCTGGGGGTGTCCCCTCTGCAAGCAATTCCTGCTGCAGACTGTCCATCTGCCGCCCTGTGTTTCTGCAGAGAAGCTATTAATGCCATCCGCAGAGCTGGGGACGAGGCCGGAGGGCAGCTCGTGCCTCGAAATTCGCGGCTCACTGATGCTCTGCCCTCTAGGCGCAAAGTCAGCTTGATCCCTTTAGGGATCAGATGCTCGGAGGTCTCTCTGGCTAGGGATGTAACTAGAAAGCGCGGAGTTATCACTCTTACTGTGTTGAAATGTGTCTTGCAAATGAGGTAGATGGGCTGTGAGTGAGTAGTGGATATATAGAATGAAATGTAAAAGTAAGGGGTGAAAATATTGCTGTTTTGGACCTGAAGCCTTATTAAAGTCCTGTCTGCCCTATTTGGGCAAATTCTTTCTAAAGTATCATGTGTCACCAAAATCCCATTAAACTGTCACATAAATTATCAGAGTTTCCTTTTTCCATCACTGTGGATTACCCAGGGAGATATTTTTATGACAATGGAAGCGCTTTCAGTCTGCTCCTCCTGCCTGATTTCATTTGAGATGAAATCCTTCTCTCGGAAAAGAGCCCGTGGATTTCATAGCTGTATAGATCTCTGCACTCTGCCTGTGCAGCAGTCATCCTGCAGGCCTCTGCTGCACTTACCCCCTGCCTGCACCTTCTTTTAGGCATGGGACAGTTTAGGGCAATACTGCCACTTCTCTAATCATACTTATAGTCTGGTTTGATGGATCTCTGCTCCAGTGTCTTCTAGTCTTCTGAGCATTCACTGACTGGTTCTTCTCGCAGGCCAATGGTGTTATCTTCATACAAAAAAAACAGAAGGTGAGAGAGTCATATATGTACCGAACTTGAAAATACTTCTTTTTTCTACCTGTCGTGTCTCAGAGGTATTGCGTTTCTGCAAGGCAATCTGCGTTTTTCACATGCTGGCTGAAAAACCTATGGATTGATGATCAGGCCATGGCAGTACAAAATACTTGAGTATCCGAAATTGCCTGCTGCCATAGAACAAATTAAGGTTGTAATGTGCATGTTACGGAAGCAGGGGATGATAGATCCTTGCCTGCCTTTGACAGATAATCTGGAGCTCCCTGCATCAGCTAGCTAGGTAATCTGTTGGGAGGACTCTTGGAGATAAGCTTAGTGTTTGCTTCCCACCTCTTTCAAAGGATGCCTACACAGAGGCTGAGAGCCACTAGGCTTGAGGATAATAGAGGGACTTTGACAGATAATTATTAGGAGTCCTTTCAGTGGTAATTATATTACTACAATCTTAAAGTGGTAGGACTATCACTAACCAAGCAGGTAAAACAGAACTTTCCGTAACTATTTCTGATCTCTAAGTGGGAAGAAGCCAAACAATGGCAAAATATCATGATGACGAAATATTGTTGATTAGTCGCTAATTAGTATCTCATGTTTAACATATTTTAAAGTGGCTAACATTAAGTACTAAGCAGACACCTTGTATCAAAGCCACCAAAGGAGATGGCTGCAGACTGGAATAGTGATTCCAGCAGCACTTGGAACACAGAGGTAATTCCAGAGGACTAGAGGGGAATTTTGGACCAAATTTCTAAAGGCATAGCTAGAATGACCTGTGTGGCTACAGCTCTCGTACTGACACTGTTCTGGGCAGAGTAGTGAAGTGTCTTGATGCAGAACTTCATGAATAAGGACCTAGTAGAAGGTAGCATAAATATATCTGGGCAGCCACCAGTGAAGGCAGTCAAGTCATTACAAAAAGGCTTAGCTGATAGACAGTAACTTGCTTTTTATTTTATGCAACCTAGTCCCAGTGGACAGTGAGAACCACTGATTGCTATCTATTTTTATAGCAGCCTTTTGCAATTTAAAGGTCATCTCCTTCCTCTCTGTTCATCTTTCCTTTCTGAGTTTAAAACCCATTTTCTCCAATTTATCTTCATAAGTTATGACTTCTGAACCTTTTATCATTCCTAATGACCTCTTCTGCAGTTTTCATTAGATTTATTTTTAAACTACGGTGGCCAGCAGTGGGCAGAGCACTCCCATTAGTTTTGTTCATTGAGTTGAGCAGAGCAAAGGAGCAATGTTCCTCGTCTTAGCTGTGATGTTGCCTGTTAGCACATCTCATGAGAGCTGGCTTTTTTGGAAGCGCTTTGCATCACTAACTTGTCCGCTAGAATCCCCTGATCTTTCTTGGCAGTAATTCTTCCTAACCCGCTGTCCCCCATTGTGATTTCATTTCCTTGGACTCTGGCTGAGGGAAGTGGAGAGACTACACCTGTGGGAGCTGTGCCCAGGTAGAGGAATTCCTCAGCTTAGTGATAGAGCTCCGGGAGAGGGTAAATGCAAGGTGGCTTGCTTGTCATCAGTCTGATAGTGTCTCTGCACTGTGACTGCCACATGGTTTCAGTTTTGAAGCTTGATGTTATCCAAGCAGTTCAGAGGGTGTGCGGCGTGAGATAGGATATGCCAGTGAATGTTGAGTTGGAATATCCAAAAATGGATTGTAATGCAGTGGTTGGAAATGTCAGGTAGGCTAATTCAGATGCATGCACTTAAGATGGGGACTTTAGTTATAAACTGAAACAATTTGCAAAGTGTTATAGTAGGTTTTCCACGGGTGCAAGTTCTAAAATTAACGTTTAGTTGTTTCCCAATCTTCCACAAGAGGTACACTTTGATTTGAACAGCAATTAGTTCATGTGGGTTTCCTTTGGCTTCAGTCATACAGAAGGTCACACTAAATAATGGTAGTGGTTCCTGTTGCCTTCAGCACTTGGGATTTTGGATTCTGCCCCAAAACACATTTGACAACTTGCTTACCAATTTCCTGAAGGTAAAAACCAGCAGTAGTAGGATGTCAAGCAGCACCAAAGCTGGGCAGTCTGTACCCATATTCAGCTCCCTGATCATCTCTGATTCAGAGCTGAATGAATTCATAAAACACATGCACAAGAGGGGGTTGCCAAGCAACTTGCAGCCTGAAACTCCCCCACCAAGCTATGAAGGTAGAGAACAGGCAGCAAGAGGCGATTGATGTTCACTTCTTTGCCACAGGTAACAGTAATAATACATATGATATAGACCTATTTAAGAAAGGAATAGCTCATTGATTATTCTGGAAAACAACAGCTGGTCCTGCCAGACTGTATTTTGCTTCTGTCTTAAGATGTGTCTGCTTTTGGAGCATTTAGCCCAAAGCAGGGTCAGCAAGACAGTGATGTTGGGGTGGGGGAAGATGGGGGGAGGAAAGAATTAATCTATCTTAAGGCAACTGAAAGGCTGACAATTAATCAAAAAGTTTTAGGAGGGGAATAAAGTGTCTGATGTGGATTCTGCCTCAAATCAGTCTCATGCTTTCTGTGATCTTGGTATTTAATGCTTTTTACAAACATACTTCAATATATTCATTGTACATCAGACCATATCCTGTCTTCTCTCTGGCTTTGTATAACTATGTGGCCTTGGGCATATCAGATGTATCCAGGACAGGCTGCGGCCGTGACACGCATGGCAGAGCTGTGTGACGTTGCTCCTGTTTATCCATCATTTGACTCGCAGAGTAGCCTGTAGTGGCCACAGCTAATTAAGTTGTAAGGGAGAGTTTAGCTTTCTTGGGTTTTGTCTACTATGTCCTGGAGTAAACTTGACCTTTTGATTTGTGTAATGCTCATGATAAAATCATGCCGTATTTAGGCATAAGGGAAAAAAATAATTTTGTGTTTTAATGGCCCTGGGCTTGGGGTAAAGGAGAAAGATGCAGAAGCATAGCCAGAGAAATTCCAGTCAAGACCTGGATCTAGGTTGAAATTCTCACATGCTGTGTATATAATTCCCTTTGACTCCTTATAAAATCCTAGCCCTGTGTTGTTTCAATGCCCTGTCTCTTTACAAATGGCATGGCTCAAATCTCAGCTTGAAATAATTTAGAACATTGGTCCAGGTCAGGGCATCTGGAACTGCATTTCATTTCCTTTCTGTGCTCCTCTTGATGAGGGACACTGCTGTGTTAATGGGGTTTTGCTCATTTCTTTCAGGCTTCTCTTTCCCCAACTGATGTCATGATTAGTGACATCAAAGTCACCTCTTAGCAAACCTTGGTGATGATATGACTAGAGGAAGATTCTTATAACATGCAGGAGATTAAGCGGCAAGTTAGCAGTACTGGAAGAACAAAGCTCTTATTTTCATGCCTATATCTAGCGTCAAAATGAATGAAGAGAAGGAGAGATGGGAAGTGGGTGATACATTAGTAGAATTATTACGCAAAGGGGTTTTGCTCAGAGTTTTGCAAGAAGAATTAATGACACTTTAATCTCTCACCTTAGGTAGTGTTGGTGCCATGTTATATTCTGGGCATGTTGAAATGTAACACGGTGTAACGAGGCATGATCTGTTGGATAAGGCTTTATGTAGCATGAAAAGGCTTCTCTGCTTTCTCTTTTTATTATTTACATTCCCAGAGAAGGTTATGTGTTGTGTGGGCTTTGCAGAGATAAATGGCTAACCTGAGCTTTCTGGCAGCTTCCCCAGAACTTGGGGAGGATTTTTCTCAGTGTCCTGAGGATTTAGAAGACTCAAGCTCATTTCTGGACCTGGAAGGAGGTATATAAGAGAACTTGTGGTTGTGTGTCCTGAAGACAGGTTTGGTGGAGCACAGGAGGTAGGCACAAGGTGCTCAGAAATAGCACAGAGAAAGGGTAGCTGGGCACCAGTGTTAAACCAGTAAGCGGTGCGGTGGTCAGGAATGACGTGGCTGGACTGACAGGAGGAATCTTGACCGATGCCTGTCAGTTGGAGTGCCGAGTACGGCTGGCCAGTGCAGCTGTCCTCTGCTTTCAAGAGCTCTGATATTTATTGCAGTTATCACAACAATTGAAAGGCAGATAAGGAACTGGATATGCTGTAAAGCATAGGATTGAGTGACTCCTGCCTGCCACAGAGTTAAATCTTTGTTTCTCAGGTGTTCCAAGGGTAGCAAGTTCTATGAGCAGGTCGTCAGCTCTTTGCTCTATTTGATGCTTCATTAGTCTTCGCTCTGGGTGCAGGCTGGGGGAGTGCAGCTTTTGGGTACGGGATTTGGCTGCGATGGCTTCTGTGGAGGGAAGAGGCAGTTAACAAGTCCCGTGGTTTCCTTGCTGGTACATACCTTTGTTATGACTCCCTGGTGGATGGGAAGTCGGAGCTGCGGATATGCTTGTCAGGAGGGGAGCTTTTAAAGGCGGCTTTAACTGGAATAGAGAGATTTCCTTGGCTGGGTCTACAGGCTGTGGGCCTCTTCCTTGTTGCCCTCAGGGAAACAATGTAGATGATCTCTGCCTGGTCTCTTCCTCCCTCCCTTTCCTGAGTTTTAAGATCTGGAAACTCCAGAAGCTTTTCTGTCATTGAATCTGAGTAAGACAAGCTCGACTCTGATCAGCCTTGAGAGGAAGAACTAAACTCGGGTTTCTGCCATTCCCATGTGATTTGCAATTAGCAGAATTATGGCAAACTTTCCTGGGTTTCTGAGATGAGAAAACCCTTGCTTAGAGTTTTTCTCCCCTCCCTGCTATTTTGACTGAGGAAAGAACCTCTAAATTAAGATGCGGTGCTCTATTCCAATATACAGAAGAGATGAGAGTTAAAGCTGTGTTCATCAGTTGCAAAAGAGAACGCGTTTTATTTTGCTTTGTGCTGTTTACAGCTGTTGTCCATTAGGAGTCCTCAAGAGCCCCATTCTCAGCCACAACAAACAGCACAGTCCCGTAAGTTGAGCTCAGCAATGAACCTGCAAAACAGCACTAAATCATGGCGATGGGAGAACGAGGAAGATGTTTGGAAATGGCAAAATGCAGCTGATATCTTTGTGAAAGATAGCTTTTGCATGTTCCTATTTTAAAGTATTACTAAGGTAGACTGTAATGCACAACCAGCTGGAGCAGAATCGAAATTGTGCACTTTAATTTTTTGGGGAAAAAAAAATCAGAATGACTAGTAGTTCTGCAGGAGTGAAAGGCATCTCCTGCGATCCATAAGTGCCCTAGGGATTTATGTGTATGTACATTGATCAAAATATATTAACCTCACAGTAAGGTAAGGTGCAAGAATGATAAAATAGAAATATATAGCTACTGAGAAACAGTTCCAGTTACTTTACTGGACCAGAATATGATTGCTGTGTATGAGCTCTTTGAGCGGAGAGTGCAGTTTGCTCTTCCAGTGCCCACCATCTACTTAAGAGGAGGGCATGGAAGTGGGGAAGTGTGGAGGGGGGATTGTTTCCAAATTTGAGTGCATCCCTGAAAGTTGTAACTAAATTGTACTGTGATGTACGTATCGAGCAGAACTGTGTAGAATGTACAGTTAAGGAGAAAAAATAGCGCTTTTTCCTTGTTTGACTGTGAAACAAGAAATTTCACTTGTATTCTCAGCTCCGACACTTGCTTTGTCGGACAAATTGCTAAACATTTCTTTAATAACGTCTATATTTTTCAGCATGGCATTCTACCTCCCTCTTTTGCGTTAATTGATTAATGATTTGTAAAGCATTTGGAAACTGAAGGAGAGCTTTGGGAGCTAAGGACGAAGGTGTATAACTTTCTAATTCAGCATTTGTTTGTAAGGGCACTGAGCTGATGCCTTTGGGTTTGTTTTCCCTCCTGGTACCACTCCCAAGCCTGTCACTTGGGGTCCCTCAGCTCACACAAGGGAACAGAGCCTGAGCTCTGACGTTTCCTGATAGAGCGGGACAAACCTATCCTGGCATCGTTGTGGTGCCCTGACAGATAACGGTTTCCACTAAAGTAAACCTGTCAGGTTGACTTCTGCCAACGCCTGAGATTGTGAATGCTCACAAAAGGATCATTTTAAGACACATAGCTGCTTTGTCCTTTCCCTTTATTTTCGGCGCCTGGTCTCCTGCCTTCTCTTGTTTCCTTGGCCCATCCATGGAGTATGCTCAGCACAGATGGGATTTTCAAAGAGTCTGCTGTCAAACTTGGTCTTTTCTAAGCATATGTATACTGTGAGTTTTTTGAGACTTAAAACTAGATGAAATGTGGGTGCTTTTTCACAGGAACAGCAAATAACATATCTGATAACAAGGAAACTTCCTCTCTCAAGTTGCAAGTTTACTCTGAAACAGGTTCAGTAGAGAGTTTATCAATGAACCTTTTAGTAGGGCTTTGATTTATTTTTTTTTTTAAAGAAGCAACCCACTAAACCCTCTCCCCTAGCCCCAGTTCTGACAGTTTGTGTCTCCCATGCCAAATGTATTGCTGAAACAGCCGAACTTTTCTAGTTGCAACTTCTGAAAATCAGCTTTGCAAATCTGTGTGTGTCTATATTATATAAAACTGGAAACTGTCTTTCCACCAAAAGTAACAGCCTGCCTTAGCTATGTGGATTTTTATTTCTGCCTCTTGTTGGATGGAGATGAAATGATGGTTAATTTTTGATTACCTCTGCAACTTATCTGGTTAACATATTCATGTATTTTCTTGAATTACATCAATTTAACGTGGTTAGTTATGATTCTGACCCTACAACATGGGTTACTGTCAGAGATCAGACAGCTTCCATGTCCTTGGAGCCCTCACAGGTGGGCAGATCTGCTTAGAGATTTGGAAAGTTCTTAATTGTTAATGGTGAAATACTGAAAGTGGAACAGGACCTCAGAAAATTAAATTATCTCTAGATGCCTTTTAAACCTTAGCGAAATTCGGTAGTTCAACTTTCTAGAATTGCCAGAAAGTATGCTGGTACCATTTTGAGAGGCAGTAATTGGCACATGCAAAATGCCCTCTAATAGTACCTGTAAATATCTGTAAATAGTACCTGTAAATATCTGTAAATTATCGTAGAATGAACAAGCAAAAGGATTGGGATGAAACTAGCACATGCTGGTTCTGAGGACCAAACCTGGGATCAATTGGCAAATAGCAACTTCAGGAAATGTCTGGACTATTTAGGGATGTATTTTCCATAAGATATGTCTTGGTTTGTTATCTCAATTACAAAGGAATAAAACCCACTTGCAAAGATACTATTTAAAGAGAAGTCCTCTCCAGCATGTGTTTTGGTTTTTTTTCCTTTTGCTTTGTTTTACAGACAGTCGTCCTTACGTGTTTCTAGTGGCCCGTGTTCACCCTGGGGAAAGCAATGCCAGTTGGGTAATGAAGGGGACCCTGGAGTTCCTTGTGAGCAGTGATCCCATTGCTGATCTCCTGCGGAAATGTTTCATTTTCAAGATTGTCCCCATGCTTAATCCTGATGGAGTCATCAATGGCAGGTGAGTTGTGACATGTACTTATTCTGAGGTTTTGCTGGGTTTGTCTGCAGGCTTTACCCCTGTGCACCTAGTAGGTCTCATCTGCAATGTTCTGGATGAGGAGAATTCCCTTTGCCTTGTGTTTTATTCCTCTTATTATCAATCCTATGTGGAAAATGTGAATCTGAGATATAGCCCAGTGTACTGTCTTGCATTTGTCAGATGTATGTGATTCTGTAGTGTATGTGGCCATAACATCTCTCAGTTGCCTGGATGGACTATTAGTGGTCCTAGAGAAACAGGATGTTTCTTGATAAATGGAGATCTATCTATTCTGCTAAAGCAACAGGACAGACTTCACCTGCAAGACGCATAAGCTTGGGAATAACTGGCTTTAATTAATGCTTTGTATAGCCTGGTGGTGGTGGTGGGGGGAAGATGACTAAGGATCTATTAAATTTTCACATTTTCATGGAAATGTTTCTATATAGCAAAGCTCCCTCCTTCTCCCACCTCCTTTTCAGTCTTCCCTCCCACATGTTTCCTAAGAGATGCTGAATCTGAGCTTGGAAAATACTGTTGCCTTTTTGTATTCTTTGCCTTTACACCATCCCTGCCCACACTAACTTGCCTTCCCTCTCCCTGTACATGAGTAAAAGAAGTACAACTCTGCTTTTGGTGTGTTAACATGAAATAAACATTGCTATGCTGCCAGTGAAAGAGGAAGTCCCTTTGAAGGCTTAAAGAGTGCACTAAGATAAGGTAGCCTTGCGCTTTGCCGGGAGGGGAATTCTCCAGTGTTTCTGCAGACAGTGGAGTTTGTTTGCTTCGCTGGGTATTTGTGGAGTGGCTGTAAGTTAATAACTGTCAGTCCTGTCTCTGATGCAGGGGCAGGACGTCGTGATCACATCCCACCAGTAGCTGGGGAGCTGTGTGTTTTTACCTGGTGGTAAGGACTGGTCACAACTGTGTGCCCCCCGGCTTGTTGCAGGCGAACACACGACAAATCTCAAAGCTGAAAGATCAGCTTAGACAAGCACTGAAACCATAGCCAAGTGCAGAGGAATAACTTTTCTTAAACTGCATTCTCCTGTCTGCTTTTGGATCAGGCTGTGCAGATTGAGTGCTGCAGAAACAGAAAACTAATCCTGAGCGGCAACTGAGTTGAGTTTGTTTAGAACCAAACACGTTTGTTTCGGCTTGGGGTGAG
The DNA here is from genome assembly GCA_013400135.1 of Rhinoptilus africanus. NCBI lineage: Eukaryota > Metazoa > Chordata > Aves > Charadriiformes > Glareolidae > Rhinoptilus > Rhinoptilus africanus. The sequence goes on from VXBO01011658.1 coordinate 29,687, forward strand.
GGGTTCAGCAGAGAGCAGCTTGGGCGTTTCTCACAGGCTCGAGTCTGTGACTAGGAACAGTTGGAGCTTTTGTGCTGCTTTGCTCCCCAGGGCTTGAGCATATCGCTTGTCTGGGAAGACTGTTCAGAGTAGCTGGATACTGCCCCAGAGTATTTGAAGCCTCTGCTGGCACCAAATGCTTCCTTGATCCTTCCAGACAGCAGAAGCAAAAAAGAAAGGTTGTGGCTTTTTCCCCTCATCCTCTTTTTCCTTTCACTGCACTTAATTAAGGCTTCCAGCAGATGGAGGACTGCAGGGAATGTCTGACCTTTTTTCTCCAGCTGCCAGGAGTTGAGTGTAGCAGAGAAGGGACCCTCAGGAGGGAGGATGGTGGCACTTGGTGACACCTGGGTGAAGTGTACCACCTGGGCTCGTGTCACACGGGAATGTGTTTTGCCTTCCCTGGCACAGATGAGCTTAAACTCTAACTAAATCTGATGATGAATGAAGAAGCCTTGCATGTGGGATAGGAACAGAGGAACAGGGACTTAGCCACGGTTCTGTTCCTGATCGTGAGGCCTGGGAAGGGAAAGAAGCATTCCTTTATGCTTTAATTTAAATACTTTTATCCTGTGAAACCTCCTGTGGCCCAGATACTATTCTTGTTTCTTCCCACGTGCTTTTTGTGTAGTCTTGGGTCCTCCTGCACTGAAAGAAATGCTTCTGTTCTGGACCTCAGGTTTACTGGTGGTCTTCTGAAGATAACTATTCACATTGAGGAAGGCAAACATCTTTCAGGCCCTTAATGCCTATAAGTGCACATGCAGATTTATTTGGCTATTTAATGTTCCGCCGTGTCCAGGTTTAAATGCCCTAGTAAATTCTGTTATCTTTCAAGTCAATGTTATGAGGGAAATTGTTTTCTAAGGAAGCTGGTCTGTAGCCCGTTATCAACCATGGTACTTGTAAGAAGATGCTTGCTAAATATTTTTTACATGTCTAAAACCCATTTCACAACTCATTTCATGAAGCAACTTGTTTGCCCTGGGATTCACAATCCCTTTTGTGGAAGTCCCACCAGATATCCCCGAACAGACTGCTAGAGTGCCTGTCGCTCCCTCTGCCAACATCCCAGCCTGCTGTTCTTTCCTTGTTTTGTACAAGTTGCTGTGCTCTCACACCTTTCCCCCATGAGGACTGGACATACTGAATGCATTAAATCCCACTATCCAGGCCAACAAGTATCTTGGCTCTGGGCAGAACACTGGGAATACCTACATGTGGTAACCAGCGATCTTATCTCTTAGTGTGAAACAAGGATTTCTTCTGTTTCAGTGCCTCTGTTGCTTTTGTCTTAGTATCCTGGTATCTATCTTTATTTAAAAAAGAGTTGGATTCTTTTTTTTGGTGGGTTGTTGAATCTCCTTACTCTCCCTCCTCTCCATCCCTGTGTGCTGGGGTGTGTGCACTGCTTCCCTGACTGTCACAGAGACAAATGCCAGTGCCTGGTTACAAAGGATTTCTCCCAACAGCCCAGCTGTGCCCCTTCCCCAGCTGGCTCCCTGCCGTGGGCACAGCTCGGGGGAAGTGTCCTCATCCTGGCAGGGCACCGCGCCACCACGCTTTGGGAGCCTCGTGTGGCATCAGGGCCTTGGCATTTGCTTTGGTTAATGTGATCTGAAAGTTGCATGTGGAGAATGTTCCTCTGTTGCAGCTAGGACTGCAGAAAGGTGATTATGCTCTGGAGGTATGTGGCTGAGCTGGGAAGTGTCTCTTCACCCTCCTTTTCACTTCAGTTGGTGCTCTGAGAATCCACTCCTGTCTGTCAGCAACGGAGAGACTTGCAGCCCTGGTGCTGGTGCTGAATGAAGGTAGCGGTGATGCAAGCGTTGCATGTACGAGTGGGGTTATCATCACAAAAATACAGATCACTCCCAAATATTGCAGCTAATTTGACTTTGTTCAAGACGGGGAGAATTGGTGAGCAGTTGTGTTGCTGCATATGGCTGAATGTTTCGCTCCATCCTGAACAGCAGTCAGGTGTAGAGTTTGTCAAATAATATTCAGCTGATCTGGGAACATCTATATATTTTAAATTAAACAAGACACTCCTTTTCATTAGGATGATCTTACACTTTTATTGCTAGTGACGGGATGCTGCCTCATGTAGACCTGTTGTCTGACCTGATATGGTTATTTGTAAGTTTTTAAATTTTGTTTCTTTTGATATAAATACAAGAAAAAATACTCTTAAACTTCAACACCAGCAGCATCAGTCAGTCTGAAATGACAGCCATGTTAAACTACTTAACAGAAGGTGTCCTTGCAGCCTGACTTTGTTTTGCACAAGTTGTTTGTGAGAATTCAAAGTAGTAAGTGTGTTTTGGTCTTGTGGCTTTCATACCTCTATCCTCTTTTTAAGCTAAATCACAGTAAAATAGGAAAAATTTAAAGGGAATTAATCTCTATTAAGTGTTGGAGAATCCATGAAGAGTATCACTTTCATTAGGAAAGTGATATAAAATGCAGTGTGTGAGCGACAGACCTATCTCTGCTACCAATGGACTAAGAGACCTTGGTCATTACCCCCTCCTTTTGGCTGAGTTTTCTTCCTTAGGGAACAAGGATAATGACATACCATAACCTTTGAGCAGTTTGAAATGAAGACTGAAGTGTGCATATTATGAGCATTTTCTCTTCTCTTTAGAGGCAACAGACACAAGGTAGAACACAGGAAATTCCATCTCAACACGAGGAAAAACTTCTTTACTTTGAGGGTGGCAGAGCCCTGGCACAGGCTGCCCTGTGCTATGGAGTTTCCTGCTCTGGAGATGTTCAAAACCTGGCTGGACGTGTTCCTGTGCCCCCTGCTCTGGGTGACCCTGCTCTGGCAGGGGGTTGGACTAGATGATCTCTGAAGCTCCCTTCCAACCCCTACCATGCTGTGATTCAATCTAGACCTACTACTGATTTAATTACTAAGCTTGTTTTTAATCAGTAGAATGTGGAAAATACTATTCTCTCAAAACTCTATATTTATGAGGAGTGGTGCAGAATAGCCTTTGGTGAAACTTTTTGGATTGCTTTAAAAAAAAGTTCATCTGTTCAAGTGAAATCTTTGCACCCCAAAACTAGATCTATTATAGTCACAGTTATATAAAATGCTGAAAGCAGGGTTCAGTAAGAGAACTTGTAAAAATCTTAATTATGACAGCACAAAAAGAGGGTTTTGTAAAGAAATGCAACACTGCTTGCTGTCCACGCTCTTCCACATAAACTCATTATCCCACATTTGAGTGTCGAGTTGTGCGTGTGCTCAGACGTGCCTGTGCAGTTGCGTGTGAAGCAGTAACGTACTCGTATGCTGGCTCCAGCGTGTAGCTGCCGTGCGTCCTCCTGTCAGCAGCCTGTTGTCACAGCTGTCCCCAACGTCTGCTCAGACCTGCCCACCAGCCACACACACACCTGCCACCCCCCCGCGTGGGCACAATCACAACAGGGTAGTCAACACTCTGCGTTTGGCTGGACTTCTCCAGACACTGCAGTTCTAGATAAATATTGCTGTTTATTACACCTAAATTTAGGGTTATTAATTATTTCAGTATAACCTAATTTATATCACCATAAACAGCAGTAATAAATGATGCCAAATGCTAACACTTGATGCTTGCCAACTGTGCCTGTTTGATGAGGGGTTTTTCCCCCCCACCCCAGTTCCCAGAAGTGTTAAAAACGATGGGCCTTGCAAGAACATTGATCAAGCAAGAAGTGGAGGCTCCTGGGGAAGTGATTTTGGTTTTAAAAAAATACTTCATGTGCAGACTGCTCGTGGAGTATCTATGTATTTCAGGTATTTCAGAAATAGTTTTCCCACTGACAAATCCCCAACTGGCCAATATCACAGCTCTCTGTGTTCACGTCTCAAACCGACATTGTCACCTTCTTCCTCTTCTGTTACTGCTTTTAATATTTCCTCTTTCTTCTCCTCTGTTTGCCCTTTTCGCTCTCTCCCCTCCCTCCTATTGAGTCAAAGAAGCTTTTCAACGAAAAGAACTTGGTGCATTTTATAAATGAATTGAACCAATCAGTGGAGATAAGAGCTGCTTAGTCTTTTTTTGGTGAAGGAAGATGCATTTTTTGGAAGCTGTAAGATTTCTTCCAATCCGTGGGGTAACCATAGTAGCAGTTAGGAAGAGGAAATCCTGATTTGCATTTTGGATTATAGCCATGGACTATTCTTTATCTGGTTTAAAAACACCCTGTTCCCTCCTGCACCTGCCCTCCCCCAGCATAGGCCGAGTAAGCTTTTCTGCGGCGCAAAGGTAAGACAGGTGAGGTTCCGAGTTTCTTCTCTCTCCATCGATATTCGCTCCCGCTTTGTTTAGGTTGTTTATTCCATCCTGTTTTACTTAAGGGCTTTGTTCGTTACCTCCTCATATCCAGCAGAGACAATTACTAAAATAGAGAGAAAGAAGGGATTTTAGTGGACGTTTCTAGAACAGATTTCCTCTTCGCACTCTGAAAAAGTTAGAGGGAAGAATGAGTGTGCTTCCACTTATTCTTTGGAATCTGGTCCTTTATTTTCTGAAGGACACTCTTAAGAGGAGGACCAGAAGCATGTTTGTCTCTATACCCAAACCACACTATTTGTGTATATGGCTTCTTTTCTCTGCTGTATTAATGCTTGCTTTCCTGCATTGAGACATTGTGTTCTGCAGACAATAAGAGGCAGAACTGATCAGGGACAGGGAAAAAAAGCTAATGGTCAGCCTAAGGATTAAATCTTGAGGTGATGTGACACAAAGCCGTACAACTGCAGACATCGCTCCTTTCCTCCCCCTCCTTCTCTGTGGTCAGAGGATTGAAGAGGAGTTTAATTCTCGGAATCTAGCCGTGCGTAACTGAATTGGTGCCACGCGCTCTCCAAACACACTCCAAAGGCTCTCTCCAAACTAGCAGATCTATGACGTGTGTTTTTCTCAAAGGGAGGCTGGGAAAGGTGTGTTTTCAAACTCTGTCATTAATTAATGCAGTGGGAGAGTTTGTCCGTAGGAAAGAGAGGTACAAAGGATTAGAGCGCTGCTTTTTTTTGGCAGGTGCTCCGTGGGTCTGTCCCCCATGTTGACTTCATAAATCCTGTGTCTAAATTGGCACCGCCATGTCAAAAGTAGTTGGGTAGACGTATGTGAAAGCCAAGGTATACTTGGATAAAAACATATTGTAAGAGATATGACCCTTACTCATTTATAATGGCAGCGCTCAGAGTTTCACGTTTTAAGGTGGCATATTTGAGTGCACCGATACTTTCCTTGGGACTTCAGAGGTGACAAAAATGCCAGTTCTGGGAGCATCTCTACTGGCTTGCTTTGTGGCTCTGGGAAGCGCATATAAACTGTGGGATGACTTTCCCCAAGCAGAGTGGAAGCTTTCTCAGTTAATTGCTGCTTTGTTGCCCTTCACTAAGGGCAGTGATTCTTCTCTGGTGGGGAAGTAGAGATGGCAGGGAACTAAAAAGAGTAGTTTTTGTTGTGAAGCTTGGCCTTCTCCTCAGCAGGCCAACCTGAAGGTTTTAGGTGCCTCTCTGCCACTTTTTTCTTTTTTCCCTGCAAGTGGCCTCATTTGAAATGGGTGGACACCACCTCCACCTCTTCAAAACAAGTAGCCTTTTTGTTCTTGTCAACCTTACAAGATCCCCCTTAGCAGAGGTTTAGGGATTTGGGAGCTTAAGGTAGCGATTGTGGCTAGCGTGTGCACAACATGAGATAAAATAGGGGCTGCAGTATTTCTCTCTCACCCTGCACTGTGTGCTTCTCAGAGTACCTTCCTGTGCCGTGGGAGGTGCCCCAGTTTCCACCGAGGCCCTTTGCCCTGTGCTGATGTGACAGCCCATCCTTGGCTCTCCTTCTGTAGTAAGCATCCGCCTGCAGACGGCTGCACCCCAGGACTCTCCCTTCTGACAGTGCTTCCAACGCAGTGTTGTTTATTCCTTCCTTTATCATCCGGAGCTGCTGGGCCCCCTGAGTTATTAGCTCTATTCACTCATTGTCAGTGTTTCCTCCTTTGTAAATATGCCCCCATACGTCTCTGCTCCTGAGGAATATGCTTTCTCTTCTATTTACTGCTCTTCACGAGCCCCCACCTTCTCATCTCTCTCTCCACCCAGTGGCCCAATAACAGCCAAGGAGATAAATAAGCTACATAACTCTTCCCAGCTATTATTTTTTGCTGTTGTTGTTGTTTCCCTGCATGGTAATATATATAATAACAAGGAAACAAATCTTATTACTAAAGTAATTACAATAAATAAAAGGCCTAGAGGGGAGATGAAGGAAGGGTCTGTCGGGGGAGTGATTGCAGTAGGGTTTTTTTTGTAAATTTAATTTACTTGGGATGTTCTCTGCTACTTTGTTGATACCCTGCTGAGGGGGGCTGTGACTAATTAGCAGCCAGCTGTTGTTCCAACACCCTCACCTAATTTATTGTGTGGCTGAGTCTCTAAAACAGGAGCCTGTCTGCCGTCATTTTCTATGGGACTCGGCACCAGCCTTGTCTTGTGCCAGTGGCTGGCTTTATTGTTTGGTGGTTTTGTTTTTTTTTCTCTTGGAAGATGAATAGCTGAGGTTTTGGGTGCTTTGCTGCCGTTCCTTTTATATTGCAGCATATCCTGAGTGCTTCCAGGAGTTTAAGCAGGAGAGCATGCTCAATCTATTGCATTATAACTGCTTATTCCAGTGTCCAGCCTAATAACAGACCAACAAAACTGCTAGATTTTAACAAATTGCCCAGAGAACTGCACTACTGTCTGCGTGCCTTAGTAGAGAACAAAAAAGATCCAGCAGTAGAACCTGGTATAGGCAGGGTCTAGGGTTTGTTAAGCTCTAAAGTTTGTTAGGTGGCCCAGGGAGGTGGTGGGGTCTCTGTCTCTGGAGACATTCAAACCCCCCTGGAGGCGTTCCCGTGCCCCCTGCTCTGGGTGACCCTGCTTGGCAGGGCTGTTGGACTAGATGTTCTCCAGAGGGCCCTTCCAAACCCTATGATTCTAAAGTTTGGGACCTCGTTCTCGTGCTTGCAGGTTTTTTAGGAAAGTACAATATTGTTGCTTGCCAGTAGAATGGAGATTACAGTACCGTCTGTCTTCTAAATTGTCATGAAAACTAATTAGTTAATGGCCATATTAAGAACTGGAAAGATTTAGTGCATTGTCCCTTCTTTCATTAGTCCTCCAGTTGCCAATTGCAAAAGCATGTGCAGTCTTTGTAAAGCTCTGAAACAGTAAAGGTACCCTATGGGTTGAGTTCATCTCCCTTGGCTCTTTCATACCAAATTTATGCTCGTGATGCAAGGTTGCGTGGGAAATTCTCTACAAAAATCACTTGATGTGCGCTCAGTGATATTACTGCCTTGGACTACTAACCACTTAAGCTTTTAGCCTTGGAAATTATTTCATTTTAGATAGCTACTACCTTATATTTTCAAATTAGCATGAATATTAGATATGAACATGATGTTCCACAGGCTCAGAAAGGAATAATTTTGTTCTGCATTCATGTCTATTTTCCTGACTGACGATGGGAGTTCATAATCAGATGTGTGCACTCCTTTGAAGACATTTCCAGGAGCCAGGAGGCTGGTGTACAAAGCTAGCTTTTAGTAAAGTTAATGAGATGATTGAATTATATTATTATTCTTGTTAGCTTGATTGTGTATCATTATCCCTTTTGTTTGTTATTATGCTTATGCTTATTTGAGTCCCCTATGTAGTCTATAATTCCCATAGCAATTGTGCCTGTGCTAGGCTCTGTATAGGGACAGGCAAGGAGCAGCTGGTCCCTTGTTAGGAGCTGATGCATTAGTGGCACAGCCTGTGCATTAGGGTTGGTGAGAATGAAAAGGATGCTGGGCTGTTAGCTCTTGTGGAGCCTGATCCATCTTGTCAGCCCTGGCCATGATGGTGCACTTCAATGCTTATAAATACTTAAAGGGTGGGTGTCAGGAGGATGGGGCCAGGCTCTTTTCAGTGGTGCCCAGTGACAGGACGAGAGGTAACGGGCACAAACTTGGCCATAGGAAGTTCCACCTAAACCTGAGAAGGAACCTGAGAAGGAACTTCTTTACCTTGAGGGTGGCAGAGCCCTGGCACAGGCTGCCCAGAGCCTTCCAACCCCGTGAAATCTATGATTCATGGAGGTACGAGCTTTGTAGTTACAGCTCTCCTTCAATAATTCATCCTGGGACAGGGAAAGCATCCTGCTGCCATGACGTCTACAACCACCTGATGAGGCGTTGTGAGGGATCCATCGGTATCATCAATGCAGGAATTGGAGAATTGTATGCAAAATCAGAAATCTCTTTAGACCTTCAGAATTGCAGGAGGTACTTGTGAAACTGGCCGCATAGGTAAACCTACACTAAGAAATACTATAATTACTGCTGAACTTGGATTTTACTTCTGACCTGATTGTAGTAGGCATCAAATACCGTGATATCATAGGAATATTTTGGAGATGAGCTAATGTCATGAATAAAGGGGGCTGTTTTGGTCACCCATCTGAAGATCAAGTCTGCTTATCCAAGTTAATGCCTATTGGAGGCTACAGATTCAGAGCTGGAGTTGTTATGCATAGGATGGGAAAAGAGAAGTCCACAAAATGAAATTGTAAAAACTTCACTTTTATAGATGCAATGAAGAATGTCCAATACTTTACTGCAATATCCACACTACCTGGAAAGCTGAAATTGCCCGGGAATAAAGGTTATTGTCTCTTGTAATATACCTTCATATATTACACTGTGTAATATATCAGGCAGTATTTCTTTTGCTCTGAAAACTGGACATCCCTGGAGTTCCAAGTGACATTTCACGTTTTATATGACCATTCAGTCCATTTTAAGTATTAAAACACATCATTTTTTTGGTGAAATATGCACCAAAATTCTTTTTTTAAAACCTATGAATAAAAAAGTCTGAAGCTTAGTTATGCAAGTATAAAGCTGCTTTTCCATGATTTTGCTTTTAAAAAATTCTGTTTTGGATTAGCTCTGTGTTTTCTCTAATGTTCTTCTTTGTTTTTAACATTTATATTTATTTCTGTATTTCTGTCTCACTCTTCCCTCCCCTGTCTTGTAATCTGTTTTTTGAAATGTGACAATAAAAGCTGGCAAAGTACTGTGACAGAAGAGGACATACTAATGGTCTTGTGTTGGAGAAATGGACTAACAATTGCAAATGGTGTTTGCAGGCTTATCCACAAAAATAAGCTTCATTTGAAAGCTTATGTTTTCAAAATTGCTTGTGCAAAAATGTACCTACAGAGAACCAGCTGAAGCTGAATTGTTCACCTGTGCACATGGATCATATGATTGCACATGCAATTGGGGTAATTATATGGGCAAATTTTGCTCCAGTGATTTCAGTAAATTGCCACCCAAATTTAGAAATCCAGCTGAATGTCCCACAGAAGCATCAAGAAAATGAAAAGCAGAAAATTGAGTCAATGTTGGAATGACAGAGTGAGAAATCAAAACCTCTTCTCCGACCAAACAGGCAGCACTGCTGGGAGTCGGGGTCGGGGAGGAAAGTGTGGCACAGTTTTAATGCTGCAGAGCAGCTCTGAGTCTTGAAGGGGCAGAAAAACTGAAGAGCTTTTGAAGTCAAATAGCCCAGGTTTGAGCTGAGGAGGGGAAAATAAAAATAGCAGAGGGTGAGACTGGCAGGTCAGAGAGCTCCAGTGGTGGTGCACCTTGAGTCTGTGCTTACTGCAAAACTGAGGTTAGTATTTGAACACACCCCGGCTCAACGATATCGTAACCCAGATAGGGACTCTTGGGTAACTGCCGTGACATTTTTACTGCATGGGAATAGCGATGATTTATGCTGTAATATTCTATAGGAATTATGCTACGTTCAGAGTTGCGCAGAGTTGAGCAACTTTTCCACAGCCTTTTAGAACTGGCTTGTTGAATTTCACAAATGGATGTGTCCTTACATAAAATGGTGCCATTATATCCCATAGGACTCTTCCGTGTCTGGGGAGGCAAAACACAGAAGAAGTGGTAGTGAGTATAGGCTAGATCCTAAATCACCTTTTGGATTGCTTTCATTTGTCTGCCACAAATGATGAGAACTTAAGGCATAACTATCATAATAGTTGGAGAAGAGCTGCTATATTTATTCTGTATATATTATAGAAAGCAAATAGTAAAAAGGATTTATTTCTAAATACGTACACATAACAATCCATTATCAGGTTGGTATCTTCATGTGGTGGTGGTTTTAGTTGTTTTGGGGTGGTTTTGCCTCTGATCCTTTTCTGAAAGCTGTCTTCCTTCTCCTGTAAATTTACCAGGCAGCAGCAAGGTGTGAGTGCAAAGATTCTTTCTGTGTACACCCAGTGACAGCATCTCTAGTAGTAGAGTTTCTTTCTCCCTCATTTTTCTCCCCAAATGTTCATAAGCTCTGCTTTTGAAGGAGAAGGAAGTGCCAGATCTCTCAGGAAACACTTGCTTCCACTGAGCGCTGCCTAAAGCAGAAATTTGGTTCCCAGTTCTAGCTCCCGTCCATGGTGTCTTTTACCAGCAGTAACGTTAATAACACTAATGAAAACTTACTTCTTGAGGAACGTTTCCTGTATTCACTGTCTGTTAGCTAACAAAAGGTCATTAACATAAAAACAAAAGGCAAAGATTAAAAAAGTGATGATTTTTCTGTCTTCCCCATAATGGTTATGGCACATAAGAGGATGTAAAGTGCAGAGCAGCTGAACACTCATAAACTATTTTAATACCATTTAGAAATGAGAAGAAGCAGGGGAAGAGGCTTATGTAGCAGTGTGGTTTATTGCACCAATCAGTCACTTGTACAGAGCACTAGCATGGTTTTAAATCCTTGCTCCAATGACATGAAAAAAATTGTTAGTCTCTCATCCAAGTGTCTAATAGATTTTGGTCCATATCATAGAAATATCTAGTACTGCATTTGAGCTAGCAGTGAATTCTGTGCTTGGGTGGATATAATGTTAGGCAGAGCAGGTCTGGATTATACCTGTGATATCAGAGCAGTAACACAAGGTCTGAAAGTAAAGTAGAAGGAGCTATGGGAGATTAAGACTAAGATACATTTTACTTGGATGTTTTTAGGTGACAAAATAACATCTTTGGGATTAGGCTGAGATCTCTGTAAAAGCAACTTATGCTTTGTCGGTTGAATCTTCTACATGGGAAAGCCAAACCTACTGCTGGTTTACCTGTCTAGTGTCTCGCTATAAACACATCTAAAGGCTAAACATGGAAATCCTAGGAGTGAAAGCAGTGGGAGAATAGTTGATTTTCCTCCTCCAAATCACGTGTGTTATACAAAGAGTTTGATTTGGAATATCTTCATGTTTGGGGAATATGTTGTCTGGTCTTGTGCACATGCTAGTTTTCAAGCGGAGAACTAAAAGTTTTAAATCACAGTAATTTATGTCTCTTTCCCTGACATGCAGGTGAGGGCACCCTTGAACTGTGCAACTTCTCTATCTATCTTTAGAGAGATGTGAACAGTATGTAATCCCATCCAGCACGCAGTCTGTTCAAAATCAAATACTGTCCATATCAGTGGCTTTGAGCTTTCAGACTCATAACACTAATACATCTGGGAATGTAAATAAAAAGGAGAATATTAAGAAAAACCCTCAGTTGCTGTAAACAGCAGAAATAATCCAAATCAGGTATATCTTTCCATTAAAGCGTTTCTTATCACAACAGAAGCCCAGCTCACAGCTGTTATTTAGAATGAACTGGCTTTGCCAGCATTCATGCCTCTCCTTTTTTTAAATGCTGTGTATCAGTTATGATTGTGTGCGCTGATGACAGCAACTTATTTGTTATACCTTATGTCCCAAAGGGGCTCGAAGTGCCATAATAAAGTACCTACTTTACTTTCAGGTGTTGCTTACTGTACTACTTTTGGACTGGTGCAAAGGAGCTCTTTTGTAACGTCTGAACCCATTGCATCTAAATGCTACTGGGAGTTGCTGGTTTTAAGCTGTTGGGCAGAAGTAGTGGCAACTAGGTCGGCAGCAGATGCTGCAAACTACAGTGATTTGAAAAGAAATGGTTTAGGTGCAATCAAACCCCTTCTGTTTTGTGGTTTTTTTCCACAAGCATTTTATTAATCTTTGAGAAACACATGTGGCAGATTGGTAACCATAATTTTACTTGCACAGTCTCAAATGGGGTGGTTGGTCCCTAAAGAGCATATATTTAGCAAGCACTAATTCTCCGCAAAATAGTTGTGGTGCATGTGTGATTCTGTCCTTTCTAATTCTTCCCTAAACCTGATGTGAGCCTTAATAAGGAGTATGTTTTGAGGTTTGCCAAAAACTCTGTGGTCCGAATGATACCGTAATCTATGTGTGAAAATGCACATACAATCGTGGTAATAGAAGCCGTTTTGATCCAGATTGTCAGGATTGAAAGGATGCAATTGTGCTTGAAAAATACATATGTATTTGTATGCACAATTACTCAAGTTGAGGTTTAGGCATTTAAGTGGCCACTTGTGCTCTCATTTTCGATTATTATATTCATCCTGTGGGAATGGATTTGTGCAAATTAGGCACACAAATATGCGTATGTTTTGTTGCATGCTATCCTCAAAACATGTTGCTTACTTGGAAGTAAACTTGGATTGATTTATCTCTTTTTCCCTTGAAATTTCTGTTCTAATCTGAGGAATGTGAACTGTGGTGGCTGAACAGCAGTTCTTCAGCAGCATGCTTTGCTTTTTCCAAATGGCTGACTCTCATAATTGTTTCTGTAATGTAAGCTAATATTTCCAGCTAACAGTTATTTAGGGTACTGTCATGGCAAGCCGTAATTCAACCCCGTTGCCTAGTGGTCCAAATAATGACCAAGGCTTGCCCCTAGCTGAATTATCGTTCTTTTGCTTCTTACTTTCCCTTCATACACATAAACAAGTCTGTCTTTATGCCAAACTCTGAAACACAAAGGAAAGCAGAAGTGATATTATTGATTCAGAGCTCCATCCTTGTGGCTGCTTATAGGAGTATGAAGGCCTTTGAAAGGCTTCTTAGTGTCTCGCCCCATAGGCTTCCTGTAGGGTCACCAGGTTCTGTTCTGTCACATCTTTAACATCTCTACATAGAGCATCTGATGCAAATACTTAAAGAGAGGATGAAGAGATCCAATATGACCTGGGACAAGAAGACTGTATGGGCTGATGCAAAGCTGCTGCTCAGACCTTGAGTACATTGACATTTTCACCAAAATTGGGAACCTTTGAGTCAGCTGACTTATGGAAATAACACTTGTAAAGAAGGTGATGTTTGATATACCTTCTGTGATTCTTCTCTAAGAGTAGACATCAGGAAAGGACAGAGCAATGTGAATGCCATGGAAGTGTGAAGTTTTGTCAGTAAACCTTTTCTGAGGAAGAAATTAAATTTTAAATCCCTTCATATTAATAATCGTATTAAGGGTTGGCATACAAAGGTTTATTGATTAATTTTCAAGCTGTAATTTGACTGTGTTTCTTTTGAATTAAAATTGTATTTTTATGAAATGGAAATATACAAAGACTGCATAGCAATGACCTAATGAAGTGGCAAACTGTATTTTTTTAAAATCACTTATTGTGATCTAAACTGGTGCCTTTATTCTTGGAATTCAAGACTATTCACCCTGGAGAGGAGTCTGCAAATCATTTAAAGTAATATGTAAGTTTGTCTAACTTGGGAAATGTTAACGAGTACAAAATGTGTTTATGAAATGGTTCATAAAAGTTTGAGCCAGGAATAATGGTGAGGAGCTTTGTAAATTGCTAAAAGAACAGAAAGAAAAGAAAGGTTATAGTGTTGACTCTCTAAATGGTGATTTGCAGACAAACAGGGTGGGTGGTATGACAATTTTCCTGGTTAGCTGTGGGAGCTGTGCTCATCCGCGGGTGCTTCAAGGACATTTGGACTAAAAAGAGCCCGTTCTGGGCTCATCTGGAGAGAGTCATGGATGCCCAGGTGGTGCTGGGGGTGCCCTACAGAGATGCGGTTTGTCAGAACAAGCTGAGAAAGAGGGTCTGACCCTGTTGCATGGATGTTTGTGAGACTAGAAGTGTGGGTGGAGAGTCATGACCTTGGCTGTTTCCCACTGGAGTGGGGAAGGTAATTTAGGATGTAGTAAGCAAAGAAAGAGGTGCAAGTGCCACAGGCTGCTTCTGTCTATGCTCAGGCAGCCCAAAAATGATAATATAATCAATCTCAGCCAGTACTGTGGTCAGGCTACATTTCTGCAGGCTAATGGCAAAAGAGCCTGGATGGATCACGGTTTGATCGCCATCTGTGCTAACACTCGGGAGACAGCACAGAGACCTGTGGATTTGTGTTAGGGTAACAGAGCAGAGCTGAGGCCCAAGCAGTGTCTCTGGTCTCCTCCTGTTTGTGTTTTCAGGCGTCACCTGGGAACTGACTTGCTGAAATTTTGCGTTAGAGAGTGATTTCTGATTATTTTAGGTAGCCCAAAGCAGATCCTGCTGGATAATCTCAAGAGGCTTTCCTGTAAGTCTTTGCTTCATTTTGGACCCTTGAAGGGGTTGAAGAGATGAGATATGTCTCCATTAGGCAGCTGAGTTCAGGAGCTTATCTGCACTGCTTTAAGCTTGCTGGTTTCACATCAGCCCATTAGAGAGCCCCTTTCCCAGACTGGAAAGGAGATTGGACTCTCAGTAATTCTCTAATACCTCATGCTCATAGGCTGCCTTTTCTTTTTCCACTTCAAAATGTCACATTGGATTCCTGATGGAATTAGAGATTTTTATCTTCCTTCTCCCTGCTAGACCTCTGACTTTTTTCTGGTTTTCTTCTACACTGAAGACTTAATTTCTCATGTATGTGAGACAGGGTGAAAATTAAACAAACAAGCTGGCAGATAGACGGAATGGTTCTTCATGTCTGGAAAGCTGCAATGAGCTGTGACTTAGAAATTACAGCACTTCATATTCAAACTTTTCTTTTTGATGCATTGGGGTAGCACAGGAGCTGACAGTGACATATGGAGAAGGCCCTCTTAGCAGGATTGAGGCTGTTATGTGATAAATGACACAGTGTGTCAAAGGACTTCTGTTATCCATCATGCTGGCTTCCTCTGAACACACTCTTACTAAAAAGAGAAGTAGGTACATAAACAGCTGGGGGATGCTGTAGGGTAGGGTCAGTGGTGTGTTCAAAAGAGGAAAATAAGAAAGCTGGAAAGTACATGTTAGTGTGGGAATTAATAACCCCTCAGTTTTGAGTTAAGAATTTTAAAGTCAGTTTTTTCTTTAAACATCTGAGGTACCCTGGTTTTACATCTTTGTCAAGAATGAACCTTACCTTCAACAGAAGTTGTCTCACAGTTGTTCAATCAAAAGGTTTAAGGCACCGAGTTTGCAGTGCTGAACAGCTAAGCTTTCTCTAAAGAAAGGCTGTTTAGCATTAAGTTTTGGATTGAAAGCAAGGTTCTCTCCCCTGATAGATCCCCAGACTTTCCTTCTTCCTTCCATTTACCTCTCTTGGGTACTTTGAGTCTGCAATAGCAACGGAGCGAAAGTAATGATCTGTACTTTCCTATATACATGAGAGTCATGGGAAGGACAGGCAAACATAGGAGCTGGGTAGTACAGATGCTGTTATAAATGCAAGGGGTAGAAAATACGTTTGAGGGAAGGGTTGGGGCTTTGGCTCTCAACACACCTGAGAACAGTAATATCCTCTGTAGGACACTTCCCACCATTGTTGACCGTTCAAGTTAAGAAGTAATGGGGCAGGCTTTCTCACCTCTGTGCCTTCACCATTAGAAAGTTTGTTTGCTTTTGATCTTAGATTTCTTTTCTCTTTGTCACCTTTTAACCCACCAGTACCTCTATTTTTTTTTTCATTCGTTTCAGAGTGACATGTGCACCATGTTCAAGAGGAGCAAGGGATATGTGGCATAACATAGGCAACTGTCCATTTCAACCTCCTACAGTCCATACCTTTTTTTTTTCCTTCTGTCAGACTTAATAGCTGTTTTTTTTCCCCCTGACTGATTAATGGAGCCTCAATAGCTGTGTAGTCTATAAACCTAGACATGACAAGTAGTCTGTCTCTTTTGATCCCTGAACTCCTAAAAGCCTGATTCTGACTCTGCTGAAGTGGTGTTTATGTGCCCACATGCACAGGAGTAATTGGTGCAGAATATCAAATGTCACTACTTGACATTTCATTCATAACAGTAGCATTTAAAGTAAAGGCTTTAACTTGATGATTCACCAGTGGCCAGTGTCAAATGATCTGGGATGGTCTTTGTGTTACAAGTGTCAATCAACAAATGGATTACTCCGGAGATAATTTAATCAGAGTCCATCAGTGAACTGGTTTAAAAAAAATCCCTTTGCTTCTACATTACTACTGCAGCCTTATTGCATATATGAGGTGAGTCGAGTATAGTCTTGGTAGAAGAGTGGCTACGACTTCTATAGCCCCTCCAACAAACCCATTTCTGGGTGGATGGAGTCCCTTGGGTGCATCTACTCTGTAGTTAAATAGAGGACTTCAGATTCCATGGCTGTTGATCTGGAAGCTCCTGCCTAGAACAAAATTTGCTAAACACAAGCCAACCTAAATATATAGATATCACAGCCCCTTCCAACTCCCAGCGCTGCTGTGCTCCACTTTATTTGACAGTACAGCTTTTCCTTCACAAACTCTTCATGTGATGAGACACTTATTTCAGCTGTTGACCCCTATCAATGACCCCTCACTGGGAGATCAGGTGTAGAGAACCAGGCTATTATCTGCCTTCCACTCACACATTTCTAATCAAAGCAGCCAATTTTGCTAACGCCTACAGCTGAAGTCACAGTGAGGGAGACCCGGCTGAGTACAGAGAAAAGAAGTGCTTGGAATGACAGAGCTAGGGGGAAGAAATCCTAAGGGTAAGGCTAAAAAAGAAAAGTCAAGCTGGGAGAAAAGAAGAACAAGCAAAGCAGGGAGAAATTCTAAATTCCAGTTTCATGACAAGAAGTCATGAGAATCAGTCAGCGGAGTGAAGTAAACCATCTCTACACCCTCCATACATCCCTCCGTGCTCCTTTAGCTTTCTTACTCCAATGAATGCTAGCACACTACTATTGTATTATGGTTTAGTGCGTATGCTTACGATAAAATAGGTTTTCAAAAAAATTAAATAAAATCCAAAGCAGCCCTGACAGGAAGATATCTCTTCAGATGTTATAAGGGTTAATGTTTACCTTTAGGACATCTGTTGGGTCTTTGCGTTCTGGCTGTTGAATTTTCTCTAGACTCAGAGAAGACTCAAAGTTTTGAGCCCCCACATACTGTGTTCGGAAGAAAAGATGTGCAGTGTTTCTGTGTGGCACCTTCTGCTTTGGTCTTCAGAATTTATAGTCCAGGCTACTAGCTATCCCTGTTTGTGGTCATTACCTATAACCAGAGAAATCTTGTTAAATAGGGCACTAATCCCCGATGATGTGTCAGATGCTTGGGCTGTTCCCTCCCTTGGAGCACTCGTTTCAGTTGATAACCACGCTGCTTGCTGCTCTACATCATGATGTAGAGGTATCACTTTATTATATTTGAGTGTTTACGCTGCACTTCAGCAATAGGTAAATGATACCAGTGTCTTATAACCTGATGGAGCAGGCTGGCAGTAGTTCACAGTCAGGAATGATGGGCTGGCGTCTCAGGCTGGATACTGAAGCACTGCCTTTAGCTTCCTTTGATTTTCAGTTTTTTCTGGTTTAAAGGTCCTGTAGCCTGTAATTGCTTTTTGGGACTGATAGCGTTGTATTGTTAGCCCTGGATTTGAGAACAGCTGTTGTCTTCAGTTCCTGTATGTTTCACTGTCTGGTTTATAATTGTAGTCCATAAATTGTGTTAGGATTCTTGGTAACAAGGAGCGCACTAAAAATTGAGATTCTTTTCAGTATTTGTGTCACTTTGCAAAAGGCAGGGAAGGGGAAGAAAAAAACATTGTCAAATGATGAGAGTGATGTTTTTCTCATTTTTCTGAGTTTTTGATGTGAGCAAGAGAGTTTGGCATTTTTTCCAGGACTGCAGTCAGATGTTCACCCAGTGCTACTTGGATTTGCAGCATGAACTTTCAGCCAGAACCACCACACTGCAGAAGCTTCTTAGCCATAGGAAACTGATATTAGCATCCTTTCCAGTGAATGACTGATTCCTCATTTGTAATTCTCTGCAGTAGAGCTATTGTAAGATGCTCTAAGCAAAGTCCTGTGTCTCTGTGTGTAAACAAAATAACACTGAGAAAACCCCTGAGGACCAAGTTGGGGTTTTTTTCTTATGCTTTATACCTTTTCAGTTATGTGAATAGAAATGTAAATAATTTGGTTGTTTTTTCTTGCTATCTCAACATACAGTGTTTTTTTCCTTGCTTTGCCCCCATAGGGAGTTAGATCCTAATTTCTTTTCAGTTCACAATCTGTGTCTCTTTGTCTTTCACTTTTGCTGTTTCTTTCTCTCCTCATGCAATTCTGCTATGATTTTTGGTCCGCTTCTCTCACGCTATTTATTTATTTATCGCTAATCCACTGGGATTATATAAAGCTCCTGTTTAGCATGATGTGGACCAGGGAAACCTCAAAAGTGCCCTGTATCATTACTGGTGGGGACCACTCAGAGCTCTCTTTACTGTTGTTTCCCGTTAGTAGAGAGACCATTTAAAAATGGTGGATTTTGTCAGATGGGTTTGAAGAAGGACATCACAAAATACTGTCATTTAGAGAGGCCAGTTCCTGCACAGCAGATAGAAAAGTTTATAAGTTTCTCTAGCTGTTATCAGGTAGCCAGATTATTATATAGATTTGGTATCCAAGATGCTAGGAGTTATTTAGGATATTATGAGTTTTAGGTGATGCAATACTAATTGAAAAGGTGTGGTTTTAGTGTTAGATATCTCCAGCGTAACAATAAAATGGGTAATATCATATTCCTTCAGTAGCTTTGCTCCCTGTTGGCCTGCACTATTACAATATTTTTCTGTATTACTTATGTAGAACTGTTATGTATTAAATAATAGAGAGTGTTAAATGGTCTCATTATTGCCATTCAGAAATCTTTACTGTAGCTTAAACTCTCCTCAGATCTGGAGCAAGCTCAAATCCCATTAAAAACATTCCTGGGTTTATATCTTCCAAACCATAGTTTTCATTTCTGTGGTAATTTTCCTGCATCGCCAAGAAATAACAAACAGTGCTTGTACATTCTCTAGCTAATAATTCAGTGATTACAATGTTGATGACATATTGTGCAAAATAGGTGTGTGGGGGGAAGAATTAGAAGAGAAAAGCAACTATCAACCTTGAAAATGGCAGCAGATTTCTTTGTTTCTCCTCCTTAAAACTCATTTGGCTAAGTGCAGTGGGACTGAGTTTGATCACTTCTTTTAAAAACCATGTTAGTGACAATCCATTTGTCTGCAGGATTCATGGAAGGGCCTCTGGATTCCATGACATACTGTAAACATCCCTGGGGTTTCACACTCAGTATCCGCATTTGATGCCACTCATCCCAAATAGGTGAAATGTACCTCAGCAGGGTAGAAAAAGGACTTGAAATAATTTAAAAACCACATTGTGTTTTTTATTAAGATAAAATTAACTAGTATATGCTTTTTTTTTTTTAGTTGTGTGATATGAATAAAACATTTGTCTGTGTGGAGCTCATTATAACATAATGTTCCTTTTGCTTCCAGTAGGGATTCGGGAAGGGAGCTGGTTTTATATGCTGTCATACCTGGAGGTGAAAAAGATAGATATCCAGTAGGGAAGAGAAAAGAAGCATTCATATATAGTTTCTGAATTGTTTGGGGTTTTTTTGAGTATTCTGCCACAGGCTTGCTAGTGGGTAAATTTGAGAGGAAGATCATCTTATTTACTTAGAATATTTGTGGCATAGCTGTGGTGAATCCAGGTATATGAAGGTTATTGATGGATCAGCACACTAAAGATAAGGGTTGTCTCTTTTTCTCTTTCTTTATTTGAGCAATATTTTTCAGCATTTGTGGCCATTTAACCACTGCAACTAAAAGATATTTATATGCAATAGAATGAAAGCATCTTTTCTTTCATAGAATCATAGAATCTTGGTTGGAAAGGACCTTTGAGATGATAGAGTCCAACCAAACACGCACACACCCCCCCCACACACCACCTACAATCTCTGCTACTAGAGCATGCCCTGAAGTGCCAAATCTATCGTTTCTTAAATACCTCTAGGGATGGTGACTCAGCCACCTCCCTGGGCAGGCTGTTCCAGTGCCTGACCACTCTTTCAGTAAAGTAATTCTTCCCGATATCTAATCTAAACCTCCCCTGCCGCAACTTCAGACCATTTCCTCTGGCCCTGTCATTATTCACTTGGGAGAAGAGGCCAACACCCTCCTCTCTACAACCTTTTTTCAGGTAGCTGTAGAGGGCAATGAGGTCTCCCCTCAGCCTCCTCTACTCCAAACTAAACATGCCCAGTTCCCTCAGCCTCTCCTCATACGACGTAGTCTCCAGATCCCTCACCAGCTTGACAGCTCTCCTCTGGACACGCTCCAGCACTTCAGTGTCCCTCTTGTACAGAGGGGCCCAGAGCTAAACACAGCACTCAAGGTGGGGCCTTACCAGTGCCCAGTACAGAGGCACCATCACTTCCCTACTCCTGCTGGCNATGTCCAGAAGACGGGACACATGGTCACAGAAAGAGATCAGGTTGGTTAAGCATAGAAGTTAAAAAAGGAAGGTAAAAAAGCATAGCAAAGAAATGACAGGTATCACATGGCAATCCTCATTGAACAAGATAAAACCTTACATTTGTTGTCATCAGAGTCAACAGGTGACACCAAGTGTCAATGCTGAGTTCTGAGCATGCCATTATAATGGCTATGGGCTATAAGGAAAGACTTTATTTTTGATCAATTTGCTGAGGTGATCTTATGCCCAGGAACAGAAGGAATAAGACCCATTATGACTTCCTTCTAAAGAGTTTATTTTCACATGTTCCTGTTATTAATAGAAATTACTTTTTATTTATAAAATGTGCAGCATAATGCACTGAATGCTCGCAATGATGTCTTTGACATTAGAATCTGAGCCTATGAGCATCCTGAAAAGGTGTATTCTGCTGACTAGTCGTACAAAATAGGCAAATGGTGATTTGATTAATTTTTTTTGTTTCCTCTGTTGCAGGAAATGGTAAATAGATGTCTAGGTGGCCTTCTGAGTAGCATTGTGTGAAGCATTTCTACAGCCTTTAGCTTGAAGGGCACATTGATCAACACAGGGACCTTGCCTTATGGCTGGATTCTCTTTTCCTATACCCCACTGTAGCTTCACAGTTGCTCTGCTGGAATAAGTGAAGTCACTTTGCAGTCTAACAGTGTAACTGGAATCATAACCCAACTGTGATGTGTAAATTGTTCCTGTTTTCTTTTTTATCCCCCTGTCTTAAGAACAAACTGTCAACTTTATCTGTCAACCAATCAGAATCTGGCAGTGAAACATCTGGCTAAAACATCCCATGGCAGAGGAAATGCAATTTGCCTCTCTGCCAACAGTAGCAAACACTGTCTGTGTAGGGTTGTGATGGCGAGAAACCTCCACTTCCTTTTTGAACAGCAAAGGGAAGATATGTACTGATGCTTCCTCGCCATTGCAACTTTTGCTAGGACCTGATGTGTATACGTATATATGCACACTGTCTTAAAGAATATATATTTATTGTGTAGGAAACCCGGATAGGTATTCATTAAAAATGGAACCCACAATCTCAGCCATAAATGCAAGGCACAGCTTCTCCAAATGTTGCATAGTTATTTCCTGTGTGGACATTCTGGGCTGAATTTGAAACATAGATAAGTGATCAGGTTAATGGAGCAGCAAAGGCATATTTGCAGTTGCAAGCAGAGAGCTAAATAATAATAATAAATCAGTAAGTAAATAAATAAATAAAATTCAAGCAGCTCTCTTTTCTGAATGCGATTAAGGGGCTGTGTCCATTCAGTCAGGGTAGTCGCTTTGTATTTGATGAAATCCTGAGAAGTGGATGTAAATAATACTTTGAGAATATGGTTGACTCAAATGTCCTTTTGCAATGATGGGAAACATGTTTTGGAATGAACTTCAACTTAACTCACTGAATCAGGGCACCCAGGGAAGTGGTTCTTTCCTTCAAGGCTCTCAAGTTACTTTACACATATGGAAATAAAAATATGTCCATCCATCTGTCCTAAGCTTTATTCTTGAAGCTTTTTCTGTTTTGGGAGGATTTACTACCCTGTAAGAAGTATGATTTGACTGAACTGATTCCCATTGTTACTTTATTCAAGTGGCATCTTCCAAACTGCTGCTCAGCAAGATTCCTTTTGTTTCTTAGGGGAGAGCTCATGTCAGTGACAAACACTGGGATCTTTGAGCCTCCACAGTCTTTAAAAGTTTTCTATCCTAAATATTTTTTGAGAGCTACGAGTGTAATTTATAGCCAAATTTGATAGATGAAAAGTAATTTACCTTGGAACCTGCTCCAAAGCATTGTCATTGCTTCAGATAACGTCCCTGCTGAGGTGGTGGATGTGAGTGGAAGCTGGCAAAGGGAAAAACAACAGAGGAGAGAGACCTCCTGAGGCACTCCGCCTGAAACAATGATGTAACCTGTCACTGAATTATGCGAGAAAATGTTAGACAACTTGCTATGGACCATGACAAATCATCCCTGGAGGACCACATAGGATGGACAGAAGTAGCTGTGAAGGAATACCGTGAAAACCCAAAGCTGTCACTGTCTGTGAGCCTGCGTGGCTTTGTGTATATGTCTTACTGACCCTGTTAGATGAGTAAGACCTGGTGATTGTTTGTCCTCTGGAGTAAGGTAATAGCATGAGGCTTTATTAGAGTAAATGGGGATCTTGGAATAAATGGTGACAGCAAATCAGTCACTAACTACTGACTCATCCTGTTCCATTTGTAGGCCAACAGCAGAGATCTTTAAATTAAGCTAATTTCTGCTTGTACTCTTACTCTTGCAAAGATAAAATGTAAACTGTGTATCAGAGCATTACCCTAGCGTGGAAAAAAAATCACCTATTTCCTTTCAGTATCCGTATTGGTTCTTCTTTGTGATAGACTGAAAGGCCACCTGCGGTGAGCGGGGCTGAACTCTAACATCTTTCTGTCAATTCAAGACAGTGAGCTCTACTGAATGGGTAGTGCCAGTAGCATAAGTTAGGACAGCCCTGTGGCATCCTAGTCTGTTCTCCTTGCCAAGCCAAACATCCATTTTGGCAGTGCTGGGCCCAAATCCTCCCATTCAGCAACTCCGTGGTGTCAGTTGATAAACAGTCTGCTCATAATGGCTTGGCATTCTTTTTCCAACTGTTGCAGCAGTAGGCAATACATCTTGAACTGTGTGTGCCAACAGCGTGTGATAACATTAAAACTCTCTCCAAGTGGAACTTTCTTCGGTGTTTTACTGATAGACAGGTAAAGCAGCAGACCTAGAAGAGGCAGAAAGGGAACCTGCAGCTTCTCACATACTCTCATCTTTATCCACAAATGGTCTCTTGGCCTGTTTAATGTCTTTAAGTCACTTGGACAACAGCTTATAGCAGAGCAGGCTGATCTTCTAATGGAACTTTACACTTTGAACAAACTGAAATAAAGTTGGTAGACTTTTTTTTTCTTGTCTTTAATGTTGTGACAGCTTTAAACTTTTTTTTTTTTTTTGGCTTGCTTAATTCTTGGGGTGGTGGAGAGGTGGTCTCTTCTCTACATGAGAAAGAAATGTGAAATTCCTGAGCAGCATTGGAAGCTCAAAAGGAAACACTGCAGTAGGGATATATGCTGTGTTGATTTGCTGTTGCCTATGAGATCCATTTTGAGTCTCAGTACCTTATTCTTCTCTACAGTGGGCAATTTCTATCCTGTTTAAAATATTTTTTGCTTTTCTGTGCAACTCCTGAACTTGTTGTTCAAAACTTTGCAGCTGATGGGACTTAGTATGAGAGATAAGTATTCATTGTGAGTTCATGGATCCTTTTACTGATGTGAATGCATCTAAATGTCAAATGGGCTTGATTGGGGGATCAAAGAAGGGAAAGATGGGATAGTCAGATGCCACAGGTGAAGCAAAACTATCAAACATACGATGATTTGATTGTATGTTAAGCACTAAGTCCTTTTAACTTTGTCAGTGTCTTCTGATAGAATTATAGCAGCTGAAGGAGAGCCGTGCTTGTACTCTCCAGAGGATGTATTCAGAAGTATTCACCAACATGGAGCTTTAATATAGAGGAAGACATGAATTTGTGGGTTTAGGTATAAACAACCATGCTTAGCATCTCTGAACTATCCAATAAAGTGTTTCTTGTGGACAGGAACCAGTACTGTATGCTACAGAAGACAGAAGAATCCTCCTCACAGAGAAATGTGAGGATAAGGCACTGTTCTAATCTTTAATCGTTGGAGAATGGCTCACAACTGGAATTGTGAAGGCTTTATCTTTCCTCTAAAATGCTTCTACTTTGAAATTTGGCGATTCTTTGGCTGTTTGAAGACTTAGCACTTAGGAAGTCACCTGATCACCTCTCCCTGTCTGATGGTGTAAAATCATGTTCTGTGATTTCTTCTAAGCGACCCACGTTCTACCTGATAGAGCTGGGAAGTGCTAGACTGAAACCATGCTAAGCAATTTCAACCCATTTCAACGCACTTGAAATTTGTGTTTTACTAATGTTTAACGTAATTGCAGTTACTACCTTTTTGTTAGACAGCAGCTGGGGGCTGATGGCGGGCCAGCTGCAGCCTGCCACAGCCACCGCTGGAGTGCCTGCATGTATAAAAATGATAAAACATCCAGCCCTGCAGTTGCCTAATTGCAGCTGGGATTTTGCAGCTGTGGAGTCACACCATGAGAAATACATTCAATGCTGCAATTCAGTGAGCGTGCTTTTCAGGCCAACAAATTTGCCTCGTGAACTGAGAGAAATGAGCTCTATAGACCTAATTCTTCCTTTTTTTTTTTTTTTTTTT
>VXBO01011658.1:54771-81965 GCA_013400135.1 Rhinoptilus africanus
CAATCCCTTTTTGCTCTCTGTTGCTGGTAATTTTTAGTGCTCAGGAATAGAGATAAGCATCCTTCATGACATCAACTTTTGAGGATCACTAAGTAATTGCTTTCCTGGCTGTGAGCAGCTTTAAAAAAAAAAAAATATTATGAATGTTTTGCTCTCTTTGAATCATCTTTTTTTTCACTTTTATCAAATGTTTACCGTGCAGTCTCAGACAAATCATTAAACTGCTTTGTAGCTACTTTACCCATCTATACAGTGATGGCAGTAATACCTTAAAGAAGTTCTTTGGGCTTAATGTAATGATAATATAATTGCTTGAAATATCTAAGTGTTTGTTTGAAAAAAGATGGTCCTAGTGAAATGGACATTTCACATTAAAAGTATACTTGACATACTCTGGGGGAGGGTGGGGATATAATTAATAATAAAAAAATTAGATCTTTATTCTGGACATCAGAAAATGACAAGTATAACTGGTGTGGTATCCTTTTTTTTTTTTTGGCCTAACTCACTGGAAAGTTTTGGTGATCAGCCAGCTGGTCAGAAAATCAGAACAAAGACTTTATCAACTTTCTGGAAAATGCTTTCTTTTTGAGGGTGGTTGTAAACATTGTTATATCTTAACAAGGGTTACAATGTTTAGCATTTTACAGCACTACATAGCATTATTAATTACACAGTGTAATTGGAATGAAGCCGGTCAGTAAGGGTAGTTGAAATTTTAGCTAGGTCCTATCCTGCAGCTAACAAGTGACTTCACTTGCTTATAAATATTCCAAAAAGGATAAGAGAAGCCATCAAGCTGAGAAAGCTCTAATTTAGCTAAATGCAACAGCTGAACTATGTTGCCTACACATAGGAGGAAGGCAACTTAGATCTAAGGTCTTTCCTATGCTATTCTTTATTCCTTACTGTTTTCACAGTCATGGTCAAAATAATTGGCAACCTTGTGCAACCTTTATTCCCATTGATCAGAATGGCCTGCTTGAATTTGCACATTGATTTTTGTAGGGGATATTTCTGTGAGCTTATGTATATTGACTAAATGTTATGCAACTGAACCTTTAATCTCTCTTGGGTCTGTAAGTGGTAGGGTAGCTCAAAGAACAAGGAGTCCTGAAGAAATTCAAAAAGGAAAAAACGCTATTGTGTATCATATCCAGGTATCAACCGTATTCTGGGTGACATCAAAAGAAGCGTGGCTGGCAGGCTGAGGGAGGTGATTCTACACCTCTGCTCCCCTCTGGTGGGACCCCACCTGGAGAACTGCATCCAGCTCTGGAGCCTTCAGCACAGGAAGGAACATGGATCTGTTGGAGTGAGCCCAGAGGAGGGATGCAGAAATGATCAGAGGGATGGAGCACCTCTCCTGTGAGGACAGGCTGAGAGAGTTGGGGTTGTTCAGCCTGGAGAAGAAAAGGCTCTGGGGAGACCTTATAGTGGCATTTCAGTACTTAAAGGGAGCTTATAAAAAAGACAAGGACAGACTTTTTAACAGGGCCTGTTGCGATAAGACCAAGGGATAGTGGTTTTAAATTAAAAGAGGATAGATTCAGTCTCGATATAAGGAAGATATTTTTATTCTGAAGGTGGTGAAGCACTGTCCCAGGTTGCCCAGAGAGGTGGTGGAGGCCCCATCCCTGGAAACATTCAAGGTCATGCTGGATGGGGCTCTGAGCAACCTGGTCTAGTTGAAGATGTCCTGGCTCATTGCAGGGGGGTTGGACTAGATGACCTTTAAGGATCCCTTCCAACCTAACACATTCTATGATCATCAGGAATATTCTAGAGACATTTACCTTCCCTTCTCCCTTCCCCTCCTTCCTACCTTCTCCCTCCCCCCACCTCCACCCCTCCTTTTATTAGGATTCTGAGCAAGCTCTGTGATTATTTCTCTTTCAAATCCATCTTGGTAGAGAGAAAACTTTACTCCTCTGTGCTTTCCTTCCATGTCATTCCACTGGGAGAGATGCTATAGGTACATCTCCACTGAAAACAATGTCTCAGAAGTTGCATGTAGGGTTGTTTCTCAGCAGTGTCAGAATATTGGTCTTCTCTTTGGAAAACAGTTTTGAAAACCTCTTGGTTCAAAGTTGGAACTCAGCAGTTTCCCCTTAGGGGCAGATGTATTTCCCTGTCTGATGGGCTTTGCAGTACATCAGTGCTGTCATTTACCTGTTGAATCTGAATGGCTATTAACAATTAAAACATGTTCAGCTCTTTTATATAGCTATGCAAACCCTACTTTCCCCATGAGGAGGTTAAAAAGACTTTGCTGTCTAGACGGAGAAAAAAACATAGTCCTCAGTTGTTGATTTCTGTAAAGATAGACCACATGGTCCTATTCTTTGGTTAGTATCTGAGTGTGCTGCGTTAGATTAGCTAGCAGATATAAATTGCTTTCAATGGCACTGTATCAATTTTTACCCATGGGCCTTCTAAGTAGAAGAGCTATAGCTGTAAATTACCCTCCTATATGTCTTACAATAAGTGATCGAGAGGTTGTATTAGAGCTCTCTTCTCTTCTCCTTTTCTTCATCCATAAATAAGGGACTCTGTCAGCCTGGTACTTTGTCATCTACTTTCCTATGAAATATTTCAACTTTTGATCAGGACCCGATAGTCTTAACTCACTGAAAAAGGACAGTGCCTCTTATACGAAAGATTTTTAAACACTTTGCTACTAAGATTGGATGTTGATCATTGATTTTCTTCATGGGTGTATTCACATCCATTAATCCCAAAATATTCACAATTCATTATCCTTTAAGAAGTTATTCTTCTATTAAGTTACATTAAAAACAAATGTGTGGAGGCGGTGGCAGGGAAGAGCTAAGGAAAAAAAAAAACCGAATGTTTGGATAAAGAACTGTGTGCCCCGTTCTGGAATATTGCCGCTATCTTCTGATGCTTCAAGCTTCCTGATTCAATTTAAAAACAGAGTTAAAAATGAACTGCAAGGACCATAAATTAGTTGCCCCAGTCCAATTTATTTTTTTTTTTAGGAAGCTAGTTAAGAATATCCTGACTTTGGAAGATGCTGAGTACTTGCAACTCTATTGAACTTCAATAGTCAGTGATGAGGAGCTCCATATTTTGTAAAATCAGGTCATTTATTTCAGTATTCAAGTAACTTCACTTTACAAATCTGTTTCAAGAGGGAATTTTTTGATCGTACTAGTCCCCAATTAAAATATGTCAATTGCTATGCAAAAACAGCTTAGCTTTTTTTTTCTCACACAGTATATATGAATCACTTTCAAACATTTGTTCCTATCTTGTGCTCTAGTTTTTCTTTACTAGAAACTTCCAGCCAGACTTCTACAGTTAATGTGTTCGCTATGGTACATATTGCAAATCTTTCAGCTCCCCTGAGATTCTGATAGCACCTCTTAGGAATCTTAAATTTCTCTATGCACCCTGAATTTTCAGTGCTAGCTTTACTTGGCACTTCAGTGAGCTCTTTTAAACCTTTGCCCAAATCTTGCCAGGGTTTGTGAGCTCTCTGGAGAACTTGGTTACGTTTTTTGGCTTTACAGTAATTCTATCTGTTACTGCTTGTTATATGTGTATATTTTTAATTTTTTTTTCTCAATGTTTTGCAGAGTTTTGCAAGCCCATCAGGTTTCTCTAGTGGATACTTTATTTTAATAAGTGTGTATTGAATGCTTCGTTTAACTTTACTATTGTGAAGTGCCCAGAGACACTGTGCTTGGATGAGCAGTTATGTAAGTGCAATTTGTTTTAGTTTTTTAGTATCAGAATTAGCATTCAGCTGAGATTTGAAGGCTCATAGTGCATGTGCATGGGGGGAAGTAAACAAATAAAAAAGAGCTTAGTGCATCTACTGACATATAACCCCAAACTGATTTCCGTCTCCGTGACTGCTTGCTCTACTCACTGGCAGATCAGGCCCCCAAATGCCCTTCTGACAATGCTGGAGTGGCTGTTGCCTGATCCCTGAGAATACACCGAAGGATTAGTTTTATGCTAGCACAGGATTGAATTTGCTTTGCTGAGAGCTGCAGGATGCACAAGTGTTGTCTCTTTGTCTCTCTGTCTCTCCCCACCCCCCATTTTCCCTCCCTCCCCCCTTATCATTATTTAATAATTACTGTTTGACGTGCCCATCCTGGTGAACAGATGCTTTGTTGCTGAAGCTTTGTTGTCTGCAGGCTGGATGTGTCCTTGGCAGTAGCTGCCAGCTCTCATACAGGGACCATTCAAATTCCTCATTTGTGGGGCACTCCCAAGACACATAGTTTCTCCTGCCTGGGAACTAGGAAGGATTCAATCTTTCTTCTCCTCTTAACCTTATGCTCTTACAGAAAGGATGTAGTAGGGGGAGATGGTACACGCATTTGTGAGCTGGACAGTCCACAAGAGAGTGAGTGGCATTCGGGGATTTTTTATTTTTATTTTTTCTTAGAGTTAGCAAATTATTTGCTATGCATCAGTTATTAGCTATTGTACAAAGTGATCTCCAGTTACTGGCAGGGATGGTATTTCTAACTCACTGGTCAAGTCTTCCAAAGCCTTAATGGTCTCCTTGAATACATGGGGGAATCACACAAAGTGTTAGCCAATTCACAACACTGCAGAGAAGTATTATATAGGGCTAGAACATTTATGAGGAAGATACCATGTGCTGGCAGAGAAAGAACGCAGGAATATATGTCTGGTTCAATGGAAAATAGCCACTTCCCTTCAAAATCAGGTGGAATGTATAACAAGAAAACAAGAGAAGGTGATTTTTTGGGGTTTTTGTGAGGGTTTTTTTTTGTTTTGTTTTGATGGTGGTGTGTTGTTGTGGGATTTTTTTTTGTTTCTAGTTTGACTTGGAAGATGTGCTGCAAACAGATCTGATCCATAAATATTGTTCATCTCCACAGAAGGGGACAGTTATTGCAAAGAAAGCAAACAGTGTTTTATAGGAACTCCTGACTCCTCAGTAGAATTCACAGGCAGAGTTAGAAATGCCATGTCAGAAAGGAGAAATATAACAAGCCTGGATTCATGTGTGTCATTGCTGAGTAACCTGTGATGAAATATTACTTTAGTGCAGAGGGATTATGTTTGCTGTGCCAGTTGCCTGTGAAGTTAGTAGAGGTCAAGTCCCGTAACACTACAGCCCACTGTAGTGGGGAATTTCCAGTGATGTAGAAATCAGCAGTAATATCTTCATAATCACATTTGGTTTACAACATGGCTTGAAAAAAAAGGGGCAGAGTGGAGGTAGGTTGGGGGGGGGGGAGTAAAAAGAGGAAAACTTTTTAGCATGAGCAACTATCACAATCTAGTATTGCTTTCCTTAGTTAGCCTGCGCCTGCCTCGCGAAGGAAAGGAGTTGGCAAACTACGTACTTGGTTGTGTGTTATTTTGTAAGCTACCACTCAGCATATTTCAGTTAATGCTGCTTTGTCAGAGCTATAATTTACTAATAGAGGAAGTATAGTGTGTCTTCGCATATGTCAGCCTGTGGGCAGTTGCACTATAAATCACACCACAGCCTCGTCTACAGTGAGGCCCCTTTTTGTGCTTCTACACTGAGCTGAGCAACTTGATGACAAAATAAACCTGCCTTGTGCCAGTTCTTTTTTAGAGAAGAAAAACAGCATCTTTTTTTGAGCAATGGGAATTAATACTGAAGGATGAATGTGCAAGCGTACTCAGTATTATAGGGGGAAAACCACTCTGCCTAATCTGGAGCAGCCTTTTTAAAATTTCTTTATTTTTTAAAGAGTTTATTATTAACTTCTCTTCATAAAACAACAGAACAAGTTGGGCAGAACAACACTCCAACCTCCTACAGGGCTGAAAATATATGTGCTCAAAAGCATCTTATTTTGGAATACCATCCCCTCATTGTCAGGCAGGTGTGACTCGCAGAGACTTATCCCCGCTGCTTGTTCTTACTGAGTAAGGTGGCTGAGGTGATGACATGCTGCACCCCAGCTTGGTGACTTCAGTCTTCCTCACCTTTTGTCTCTCTCTATTTCTTGGCCTCTTTCTCTCTTTTCTCAATTTTTCTGTCTTCATTGCCAGCTGGCAGGTCACTGTCCTGGGTTGCTGTGAGGTGTTAGCTTGATGAAACAAGCCTGATTCCCATACAAAGCTTTGCAAGTCCCAGACTGTAAAGGGACTCCAGGTTTCCAAGCAGAGTTGTGCTCTGGGATAGGGGGATGATGCCCTAATCAGTGCCTGATCTATGAATCCTGGACACCAAAAATAGGACCAAACCTTATAGATGATGTTGGACAGGGTTAGGGCAGGATGTCGTGTCGTGGTCCAGGAAGGAACTGTATCTTGCAGCATGTTCCCTATGCAGGGCTTGTCTCATTAAAAACAAAGGGTTCTTTACTGGCAGTAGCATTGTATTAGTCCAATTATTCTGTAATTTATTAACAAAATATTTGGAGGAATCTGAACCCTCTGATTCACAGCAACTGCTTTGAAAGCTTTTTCCTTTCCTTCTAGTTACATCCTCAGGTCCACAGGAGTAGAGGACAGCAAGAAGGAGTCCTGCCTCCTGGACTACTAGGTTAAGTAAGGTTTCTAGGAAAAGCTAACGAAGATCTGAAGCCATCACTGCATGTTCTTTTTTTTCCCTAGGCTTCTACACACCTCTCTGCTTGTGATTCTCTCTGTTAATCTATGATGCCATGCTTTGCCCTTCTGCATTATTTATTTTGGTTTAAGTTTTAGAACAATCATCTGCAAATTGCAAATCTTAGTACTCATTTATATGCAGAGATTGCACTGATTTAACTAACAGATTTTTAAATCAACTCAGTTAATTCAATGCAACCCATATGTGAGCAATTAGCTTAAGTCAGTTAAGAATACTCTTCAGCTATATGGATATAAGCCACATTTAAAATAAGAAACTCAGAATACAGGAATTAGAAACAGGCTAAAGGACATTAATTTAAAAGTGAAGTTTTAGTTAAACTGCTTTCATCAGGTCTTAAGTTATATTCCTAGGTTTTCACTGATTTACTGCTTTGTTGCATGAGTGGCTTCTCTTCTCCCTGCCTGCAAAATTAGGATTTGCTGACATCGCTTGTAGGAGGATGCGAGTGGGGCTGTTTGGGAAAATGTGTTTTTCCCCCTGTGGAAAGCTTAAGCTTTTCTATGAATAATGGATAGTCAGAACTGGAGCCAAATCTTCCCATTTAAAAACAGTATTTCTGTTTGGAAGTGTCATTGTGGTGCCATTTGTGAGTTGTTTGGCTGCCCTGTTGTCCTGGCTCCCTCAGCCAAACCACAGCTCCCACATTGCATCATAATTCTGTATTTTACCGAATTGCTGTCACAGAGTCTTGACGTTACGTTAGGGGTCACGTGGCCCATCCAAAGAGACCCTCTGACAGAGAGGGTTGGGTGCCTAAGAAACCTCAAATGAATGTTTTATAACATAAGCTGAGACATCTCTCTTGAACAGTTCTGATGTTTTGGATGGTGCAATTTGGCTGAAAAGTCAAAGTTTTGAGGGGAATAAGGTGTTTGATTGCTGAAGAAAAAGTCAATGCTTCCTGCAGAAAGTAGATACTTGTTATAAGAAACTTCTTGAGCTGAAAATTGACTATTCCATCTAAAACCAGTGACTAAAAATGCTGGTTTAAGTCATTCTTATCAATGACATATAAAGTATTTGAAGACTCTGAGAAGAAACTCTTGAGATGACCCCATCTCATGGACAATGTCAAGAAATTGAGAACTCAGTTTTTATTTGCTCCCTAAAACCTTAATTGGTCCTTCATAAAATAGTACAAAGCATTATTAATTGCAGTTTTCTCATAAATGATAGTGCAAAGTGTGGGCAGTTGCAGGTGAATTAATTATCTGGTATTTAATAGTTATTGTTGTTACAACTAGAAGAAACAGAAATCTGACGTGCATCATTTGATGTGGAACTGGGAGGGAGGTTAGCTTATTTGTGACAATGCCCTTAACTCACCTTTTTAGTAGTAGGTCGTGTGAACTTTTTGTCTTATTTGATTATGACATTGACAGCATTAGCTGGGGTGAAGCAGATCTCATTCTATGTCTTTAACTGGTTTCTGACCAAATGTGACTTAATGAAATGTGTCCACAGAGAGAAAAGGAATCCTTATAACAGGGAGCTGAGCAAGGATAGAGACACAGTTAGATGCACCGAACAGGAAGAGCACAGACTGCATCGTTTATCTTGGGAAGCAAGGATTGTCCATTGTGACAAAATCAGTCAGATGTAGCAAGTGAAACACTGAAGGCTCATTACGCTAATTAGTATCAGTGCTCAGCTGTAGGGAAGCAAGAAGAAGCTGGCAGAGTGATACTTTAGGATAGCATTTGCCGGAGAGGAAGCATTATGCATTATGAATTCGTTAGTGCTGGGAGGGAAGAATCGTGTGGCAGCCACTGTCTGAAATGAGACAGATCCTCTCAATGGCATCCTTAAATTGGTTGGCATCCAGATAGCACATGTCATTCAGGAGATAAGTTTGGCATTGCCTGTGTGTGTAAGGTGCAATAAAAAAAGATAAGAAAGTAGTAGAAAAAAAAAAAATCCTCTTAAAGGCCTAGAGATAAAATAAACTAGGCAGGAAGAGTTCACAGTGCAACTGAAAAATCACCACTGCTTGGTACTTTATGGGGATCGCTTAGGAGAAAAGTTGACTTTCTGGCCTTGGTTTTCACCGTCTAGTTAGTGCATGCCTGCCTTGTTGCTCTAATACTAACTGTGGCTTTTACTCATGATGAAAGCCCTTGTGATAATAAGATGTGATGCAAACGGGGCTTAAGGGCAATTAGCATTGCAATAGGTCATAAGTAAGTGTGGCAGGGGAGTGTAAATATAATTTAGGAATGTAGATGCACACTTGAAGAAAGAGATATGGAATAGGGATTGTGGCTCCTGAACTCCTGGCTGCTTTGGTTATGTTGGAAAAGCAAACCGCTCTTGAACCTGGTTCTATATAGGCATTGTAGCATTTGTGCTGCTTGCAGTCAGAATGAAAGAGTGAATGATCAGTAGTTGAATTGTTAGCTGTAGTAATGCTGACGGGAACTGTTTAATTTATCAGTGTCTGCGTATATGCCTTGCAGCTACTCACCTGTATGTCACTGTAAACAAGGGAAAATCTAGTAACTTCACACCCCGAACAAAGGAAGAGCATCACCTTCTTCATTGCTTGGAGTAACCAAATGAAGGGATCCTCTCACTGCAAGGAAACTCTAGGGCTTGTCAGTATGCGCAAGCAAGATGTCCCAGAGGGAGACATCCCCAATAAGATGCCCACTTTCATGGTGGGAAAGATATTCCACCATGAAATTCATGGTGTAGTCTAGAGCACAGTGGGAAAATTACCCTGCCCTCTAATCCCCCATCTTTGGTTCCAGCTGTAGAGTGCTGTAGTGCAAGGCTGTATGTATGTCTGCTATAAAATGAAACAGATTAAACGAGGAGCTCTAGAAAGAAGTCCTCAGCACTTCGTATTTTCTTATGCTGTTAAGACACAGGAATTTCAGAGGATGGAACACTAGTTAGCTGTCATTCTAAAGCTTATGAAAAATATCCAAACATTTAAAATCCAGACTGTTTTATATCACATAGACACACTGTTTTATTGGATTGCTCTCGGTGTAAAGCCTCCAATATTTGCATTGTTCTGGCGATACTCTGTTTCTAGAATGATTATTGGCATCACAGGGCAATACCACGATGCAACGCCTGGATGGCATTGGATGAGAATCTCTGGAATGGACACGTGATGAATATAGTCATTATGGTTTCAGCACGTGGGCTTGAACAAAGCCAGAGTCAAAGCCATAAAATAATAGTTATATTTCTGACACCTTCCTTTAAATTATGAGGGAGGGCTTTGCTGGTGTTGCTCCTTCCTCACATCACTGAGTCTTGCTCTCTGAAAAGATTTAAAATCAAGATAAATGAAATGAAGGATTTCCCCCCCCCCCTTTTTTTTTCACAGATTGCTCTGAATTTTCTGAATGGCAAGACCAAACCACAGTAATGAAAACATTCCTGCTTCCAACCTAGGCAGCAGCTATTTATACTATTTATAAAGTCCAGCAAGCTGTGTCTGGTTGAGTCTGCCCCATGCTGCTCAACGGCGTCCTGATGTTTACTTGTGACTACTTCCTTTTATATAAATGTTCTTATCCTATGCTAGTACTGCTGTCTGCTTTTAAAACACGCAGTGGATGCTGCTGCTGCTCTCCACATATCAAATACAATGCATCCCTTTAGATTTTATAGTTCCCTGTGCCCCAGGTGCTGTTATCACCAGTCCTGACATCATTCATTTGATATGATGGGCTCTGTCTTTCTATTTATCTGTAATGGACAGGAGACTGAATCATTTTATCTTCCAAGCGCAGCAACATCTTTTCTTTAAAAAGTGACTTTTCTGTCTCTCCATTTCTTTTCTTCCTTGTGTAATATCTCGTGTGTTATATTTATCCCTCATCTCCTGTTCCCTTTTGTTTTGTTCTTCCTGTGTGTCTACCTATTTCTCTCTCTCTTCCCCCACCCCTCCAATTTTTGTATCCAGGCTTATTGCAATCAAATAAAAGGTTTCATTGACCTTATCAAGCCTTAGGTTAGGACCAGGTAGCATCTCCATCCATACATGTGGCTCAAGCAGAGTTCAGTGCAGTTTACTGCAGTTTTGCCCTCAAAGCCAAGCAGGCTTAAGAGTAAGGCAACAAACAAAACACATCTTTAGTAAAACTTAACGTCAGGCTTTGAGGTACAAGATTAAAAGCAAGGCCTTACAAGTGCAAATAGATTTAAAATACAATTCTATCTTAAACCGAACAAGTCTGTTCTTTAGCTACTTAACGTCTTTCTCATTAACTCCCTGTGAGGTGTCCCTGCCTTCAGATCAAGAGTCTAATGCTTCAGTCAGAAGTGCAGTTACCTCCTGCGGCTTCAGAAGGAGAATTTCGACACGATCTTTCCGTCCGTGGTGTATCTACTTCATATGCTAGGGGTCCAGTTTTCATTGCTAAACACCTTGCACTGCATCATTGTGACAGTGTTTTCTGGCCATGTCCGTTTGGAGAAGTTTAGTTGGTAAGGATCAGAGAATCTCTCCTTCCACCAGCTGCATAGCTTCTCTTGAGCCATTCTACAGATCCCTACAGAAATACTTCTAGGGTCTGCTTGGAGAAGGTCAAATGGCTTGGTTTGATCTCCTTTTGCTGTGCTTCTCCTGGTGGCCACGCACTGCCCCAGAGACCACGAGTAGCTGTTCCATGGGCTGATACAGGTCAAAGAATGTCCTAGCTCTTTAAAGACGGAAGAGGAGGCAGGGCTATAACAAAGGCATCAGACTTGTGAACAAGAGAAATGCAGTTTGTTTTGAATATATCAGGGTAATACATCTGGGCTGAAGATATATAACAGAATTATGGGTAGTCTGTACCAGAGGCACAGAGGTGAGGGGTTATTTACTTACTGGAATTATTTTTGGCAAATGTTTTCATAATTTCCTTTGAGCTGCTACTAGTCCCATCCAAGGTGGCAGGTAGTCTTGCTAATGCTGCAAAGGAGAAAAGACATAAAACGTTTAAAGCAAATATAATAGCTTGGAACTGTGTTGTAAGAAATGCCTTTGATTTGAGGAGTGAATTTCATTAAATCCTGCCAAACATTCAAAGCCAGTCTCAGCTTCTCAGACCCTTTATTTACTATCAGTACTTGAGATCAGCTTAATATTTTACCTTCACCCTTGGTTACAGAGCATAACGGACGAAACCATTATCTGCGAATGTCATCGCTATTAGGGAAGAGAAGAAAGGAAGGAACAAGGGCGAACAGGATTGGCAAGGAGCTGGTATCTACCAAAGTAAACAGACTTTAACAGTATGATGAGAGGAGTAATTATCCCACAAGGAGTGAGCAGGATGGGAAAAATCAGCCTCTCATAATTTAATTAAATTTCTGCATCTTCTTGAGAACTGTGGATACAAGCTGCCAGGCTGAGGGCTTCATATTTAAAGGTCATTTAAATGAGCAGAGATGTTAATCGTTGAAGGGACAAAGCTGAACTTTGTCTCCCAGCTCTTGCCTACATGCTGAGATGTTACTTTCCTTCCCTGCAGTAAATAAGAGCTTTCGAATGATTGTTTTAGAGTTGGATTACACTTACTAAACTAACACTGAGCAACCAGCAGCGTCTGTGAACTGCAGGGGAGGGACTGGCTTGTCATAGGGTCACCTCTGAGGAAAGTCACAAGTCAGACTTGATTAGGGTTTTTTCTTACAAGCTTTTCTAACAGGTAATGGGATTTCTCTATACATTCCATGGGAATAAGGAAATTTTTTACATAAGCTTTTAGTTTAGTCTAAGAAATAGTGAAATAAAAATTGAGCTTGGGGTTGGCTTGACATTAATCTCTGTATTTACTTGAATCCTTTAAGGTCTAGTTTTCAGTTGTCGTGTTTCTATTCTCCTGCATGCTTGGCTTGTAAGTTGGACTCTTCCAGCGCGTACCAAGTTATTTTAGCAGAGGGGCACATGTGGAGGGTTTGAATAGACATAAACTAGTGCCAATACCAACAGGAAAGGAGGGGGAAGTGTTGTTTGTTTCTTTGAAAAAGTATTTCTGTAGGTCTGAAATAACAAGACTTTTTTTTTTTTCTTCTTGATGTTAAATTCAAGTATGATAATAAAAATCCAGCTATCATTCTTACCCTCAGAAGAGAAATTCTATTGTTATTTTCAATTACTTGTGCTTCCTGGTACAACTGTGGTGCAGGAAGGCATCACACGCTTATGTCAAAGAAGTGTTTGAGTCTTATTTTTTTACCAGTCACATTGGGGAAAGATGAGTTTCTGAAAGCACCCAATGACTCTGTATGTGGAGTTGTACCTATTGAAAGGAAACACAAGTTCTTGGCAGAAATACAGCTGCTAATCTCAGCTGAGCAGCTGTTGTCCTAAGGATCAGGAGAGGTGAGCCTAAAGGTAACTGTATCTGGAGAGCCTTTAAGAAACATAACAGAAGCTGTCATGTTTCATGTAGAATTTTTGGCAGAGGCATCACAGCAGCATTTGCCAACTTCCCATGTGTTAGCTATTGCTAATGTTTTCCGATTTGCCGAATGAGTAACATGGGAACTATGGATTATGAGGAAAGAAAGGAATTCACCTAATAGAGTGAAACTGGAGTAAACTTAAAATGGATCTTGTGATGTTGCCAGAAACCCCAAGATGGCATCAGAGACCTTGTTTTTCTACATTAAAAATGTATGAAATATTCTTAGTGACTCTTATTATTTCTTTGTCTTCTGTTCTTAACTGGTTCTCTGTTGTTTATGCTGCTTTTTTTTTTTTTTAAATATCCCTGCTTTACAACCCTTTTTCTTCAAGCATCGTTTGCAGAGCATTGATAATGCCAAAGATGCTACATGCAACACACCCTAGCTGCAGTACAAGGCTCTGCCAGTACAACAACAGACCATGTCCTCACGAATACATTTGTATTTTAGTTTGTTCTAGGAGGCTGGAACAGCAAAGTTGGATGTACCTCCATAGTTAGAAATTCACTCAACAATTAGAGCTTGTTTTGTTTTGTTATGTTTTGTTTTTAAAGTACAAGCCAGCCCAAGGTTACAGTGCCACTAGAAGCATTCTAATGCTGAACTGGATAGTATGGAGATGATGAGGACCTACCACAATATCTCATAAGCTGGAGGGTTGATTCCTGAATTTTATTGGCACACTGTGATTTGAAAGTTATAACGAAATTACAGAAAATCCTTAGAGGGGAGTGTGCGGAGGCTCTGATCTATGCACAGTCACTAACAAGGAGATTAGTTGGATTTTTCAAAATTGTACAGTGATGTACTTCTCCATATGGTCAAGTATCCTGCACAATCTTCCACCGATCACCGAATCAGTAACAGAATATGTTAAAGCCAACTAAGAGAAACGTCTTTGCAGTGCAAATCTGGGATCCTCATTTAGCTTTTTATTCAGCCTTTGCAGTGAAGCTAGGTAATTGTTCTACATAATGATGTAGCATGCATCAAGATCTTCTTGATGTGCTTTAGATAGCGGCATTTCTTGTGAGTGGAGAAGCTTAAATGAGATATCCAGCTCATCTCATTTAAGTGCATTCATATTTCAGACTGGTCGAAGAGATTCAAGTGCCTGTCTTCAATTAGAATGAGTAGGAGTTAAATGTACTACTTTGCTGTGGAGGTTTTGAGAAGCCTGTGCTCTATGTAAGCTGGTTGGATTTCATAGATAGCACAGAATTGAGAACATTTCAGAAGACTTTTTGTTTGTAAGTAGTCTTTTGATTTGTACTTGCTTAGGTAAAGGAAAAAAATGCATTTATTTTCAAGACTAATTAAGTGAACCTTGGAAAGAAAGGAAATTATAAAATTCATACACTATAAACACTTCTGAAATATAATACGGATCATTCG
Source organism: Rhinoptilus africanus (assembly GCA_013400135.1). Classification (NCBI taxonomy): domain Eukaryota; kingdom Metazoa; phylum Chordata; class Aves; order Charadriiformes; family Glareolidae; genus Rhinoptilus; species Rhinoptilus africanus. The sequence goes on from VXBO01011658.1 coordinate 69,215, forward strand.
TTCATTCCAGCCCAGTGCTCAAAACCTTTATACCTGTGTTCTAATTGACATTCCCTTTTGCCAGAACTGGAAAATTTTTGGAATCGGCTGTTGTTTTGCTAGTTTGTCATGTGTTGCTTTCTGATTTCAGCCACCGTTGTTCGTTGAGTGGGGATGATCTGAACAGACAATGGTTGAAACCCAGTTCCCAGCTCCATCCAACTATTTACCACGCCAAAGGTCTTCTCTATTACCTACGCAGCATAGGCCGGGCTCCTCTGGTGAGTCTTTTCCAGGATCTTCTGTGAGTTACTGTATATGGATTGCTTACTGTAGTTGTGTGAACAGCCTTGTTTTAGAGCTAAAGGTTTGGAAAGCATCATGTGATGTTACACTTTCATCTTGCAGAAGTGTTTTGAAAGTCTCGGATATTTATTATTTACTGAAACTTCTAACCAACAACTCCAAATTTCAGACTCTGTGCACCTGGAATATAAATGAGAAAATTAATTCCTTCAAGCTCTTTAATAGGCTCAAAGTACTCCAACTAAGATAAATATTATGAGTATGTTATTGCTATCTTCATGGCAGATTCCATAAAGATTTAGTCTGGACTATGCAAAAGCCCATGTTGGAACAACCCATGGAATCACAGAAACATGGAAAGAAGCAGCCCTCCAAATGTCTGAACTTCCATGCTGCTTTGGAGATGGGAAGAAAATGGCCGGTTTTGAGGGGTACCAGAAATTCATGAGATGGATCTCATCTCAAAGCTGCAACTGGGATAGGACTGGGATCCATCCCATCTGCTCAATCTTGCTGCCCAGCAGAATGAAAAGATAATTCTGAGTAGAAAAAACACAGGGAAGCTCAAATGTTAGTGAATAAACGTGGATGCAGAAACTGGCGGGTTGCCTGCTGATAGCTACAGTCAGGCAGGGAACATCCAAAGACAGCAAATTCTCTCTGGGTTTGATGAGGAAAGCTCCAGACAAGGTGAAAATGTCTGTGAGCTTCTTTAAGTGAATTCCTGTGAGAATGTGCTTTTTGGCTAAGGCAACAGCCCTGAAGTTCAACTCTGCAGTCTGAGGAATATTGCGGAAACTCAACTCCATTTGTGAATTTACTCACCAACCTTTTCCTTTGGTTCAGAGCAGTGTAGGATCAGTCTCTTTTTACCCTTCTATTTGCTCTCTGCCCTTTTTTAATATACAACCTCCGTGTCATATCCCGGTGCGTAAAGTTGAACATGCACTCAGTGCAAGTTTTCATCGGTGCTGAGTGAAGGGAGGCTATTGATCTGATCATCTCCCTCACTCACAGGCTGCATGTCAGACTTGGTAAACTGATTTTTCTTTGCCTTTGAAGAGTACATTGATTTTAGCTTATACATGCTCAAAAATGCATTTTCCCTCCTCCAGAAAAAAGCCAGGTTTCTTCTTTTCTTTTTTCTTTTCTTTTCCCCTCCAAGATCCCATGGAGCCAAGTTCACTGATAGCCAAATGATTTTTGTGAAGTGGTTTAGTTTCATTTATCTTGGGGATGCGCAAGCAGTTTCTTCAAAGGAAAAAAAAAAGCTGCTTGAAGGAGAAAAGGAAAGAACTTTAAAGTTAACAGCCTTTCAAACCAAAGCCATTCTAATTGGTAACTTCTATAGACAACAGTCTGATAGGTATGATTTTAGGGCCTTTAGACTGAGCACAGGAAAAGTGTGAGTGCTGGAGACCTTTTGTCTGGAAGCAGCCAGGTCTGATGGGGAGGGAGAAGTTGCTGACTCCTTGAGCATTTGTGGCAAGAAACTTGCTATGGTTTAGAAGTAATAGTTGACAATGCAGCACACAACAGGGAACTTGCAGCTTATGCAGAGTCTGAGCTTCAGTGAAGAGCAGGATGGAGAGGGCAGAAAGAACGCGGGACCAGGAGGCACTGAACAGAGTTTGCTGCCATTCAAAGGTATGATATCGAGCTTGGAAACATGCAACTGCCTGCAAGGATGTAGCTCATTAGGAGCCAAAAAAAAACCCCTAGGCATGTCTACCTCAAAACTCTGAGATTCAAAGTCCTGTCACAATACTATTAAGGGAAAAAATGAGACTTTACACAATAATAAAAAAATAAATTTAAAAATGTTCTGTTTTCCAACAGACTTTCTTGCTCTCCAGTTTCTATTTTGCTTTTCCTTTTTTTTTTTTTTTTTAAAGTACCTGGTTCTGTGACTCATGAGGGAGGGTTGTTTTTGAGTTAGAAAGCAGTTCTTACCTTTAGGATGATCAGTGCTTGGCAAGTAACTTTAAATAGATAAAAATTTGTGTGTGCATCTTGAGTCATATCCCAGTGAGTGTGAGCCTCGGGGGTTTGACTGGTTTGTGTGTATTAGGGTCCCAGCCATATGGAAGGACAGGCTGGAGAAAAAGGACTGGTACATCCCAAGTTTATTAGTGTTTGCCCAGACATACCTAAGGAAGAATTACATAATGGGTGCTCAAACTACAAAATACAGCTTAGCCTTGGCTGAATGGTGAGGCATAACCTACCCTGTAGAGTGAAAATGAGGCAGAAGAATGTATTATAAAGAACAATTGATTATAGACATTGGGAGTGACTGCATTATTCAGAAAACTTAATTAAAATGTAGCTCTATGAAACCTGCAAGCAGAATGTAATTATTTCCAGTAGTACTGACTCTGCTGTGGAAGCTGGTGACAATCAGTGAACGATCCCATGGCCTGAAACAGCAGCAGTATTACAGAAACTGGCTTTGATAATCCTTTACCAATAGCCTCATCCCAGACCTGTCACTGAAGACTCACCTGCACGTTTCTTGAGGTGCAGAATTATAGACCTGCTACTGATCAGGCAGCCCAGCTATCTGACTATCTGATCATCCCTGTGTGGTTTCTGATAAGTAAAGTAATATTTTAGGTAGATAATATACTGTGTCTTTTGTGTGTTGGTAATTCTGTAAATTGGTGGGTAATTGATACCCAATTGAGCTGGGCTCTCTGAATCCTCTTTGATATTCATAGGAATAAATTCTAGGTGGTACCTGTGGTTAACCTAAACTATGACTGTGTATTGCTGATAGCTTAGATGAAATACTAGCTGGAAAAATGTCTGTCATTAAGAGAACTAATAAAAGCAGCTCTTTGGAAGGAGACGTTAGAGGTAATTACACGTGGTTCAAACGGATTTACTTCAAGTGCAGGGGCTGCACAAGCCCTGCAAAATACACACACAGCCTGAGGGGGCTGAGTGTCTGGGGTCTGTGCAATATTGGCTTTTTATTCCTTTGGGAATAATGCTGGTTGTAGGTTTGCACCAGTGAGCAGCTCTGAGGCTGCCCTGTTTGCCCTCCCCTTTCTGCCTTTGCTGGCTGGCAAGGATGTGAGTAAGGCAGGAGCCGTTGTTGCTGTGTAGGTCCTTGTCCATGTGCTTCAGGTGTGGAAGGTGCGTGCTGCCAGGATGGGATGTGCAGACCCAGAGCCCGGCAAAGAGAACTGGAGGTGAGCGGTGATGTAGGAAGGGAAGCTGATAGGTCAGAAACCAAAAGAAGGAGCAGGGTATAATCTATGAGATATTTATAATTGTCCAGCTAATTAGGAGCAGTGAGATGGTTCTTTATGCATGTGTGCCTTAGCCTTTCCAGTATGTCAACCTACTGTTTGTCATAGGAGCTGAAAGACTGTATACACTCAATTCCTAGGTAATTAAGCTCCCTGACTTGCTGCAGCTAAACTTAGTTACTGTATAGCTGGTAAATAAACATACTAGGGTAAATCTTGCCTTAACAGTTGGTGGATGAAGGTCATCTACTCTATCTGTTTCTCCCCTCTTGTATAGGTATTTATGTAAGAACATGTTATATTTTTTACCCCACATTTCTCCCTCATCTCTCCTTGTATTGATGCATAATTCTTCCCTGCCTTCCTACAACCATTTTTTTGTCTCCGACATAAGCCCTAAAAAACTGTTTCAATGAAATCTCGAAGCTGTGTTCTACTCAGTGGTGAATATTGGTTTAAAATGAACCACTTCCTTCTCTTTAGAAATTCTTGTCTTTTCATTGACAGATTTCTGAATATTTCTGATAAAGACATGGGGAATATATGTAACAGCAGTGTGTATATCGACTTCATATCTCAGAGGGCACTGAGATTGATTACGCTTTAAGACTTGGGTCAATATTTACCTCTTGGGTCATTAAATTGTGATTTTCATTTCTATAGGAGTCGATATCTGCCTATAAAAGCAATCAAAACTTCCGCTAAAGCTGGGAATGGGACCTATGCCTAGTTTATGTGACAGCTGACGTGAGAGATGGATTCGATAGACAGCTAGATGAGACCGTGTGTAATGAGACTATTTGCTATGAAAATAGGTCATGTTCTGTGCTTGGCTTACAGGAGTTCATGCAAAGATCTGACAGCATTGTGCAATACAATTGCACAATTATATTTTCCTAAAAACTACGTAGCATAGATTTTGAATTTAAAGAAGCTGAAGTGGTGATTAATTGCTTGGGAAAGCACGGATTTGGAATCTCATGAGGATAGTACTGGAGTTTAGGAGTTTAGAAGTAGAGAAAGCTTGACAAATTGCTCTGTTGTTGTATCATAAGTTACCATGAACACTTTGGTTCCCCAGTTGCCATGGAGTCTTGCACAGGTGTCATGTTTATTTCTGCTGCAGATGGAAATGCACCAGTCTTGACTCTGGATCCCTGAGATCATGTCAGATTGAATAGATAAAGCAAGATGGAACTGACTAACAAAGTTTGACACAGGTTATAGGTGTGACACAGTCTCAGCTCCTCTGAAGAGACCAGAAAAAAAAACCATTAACCCCCCATTATAGTCTTATAGTGGTTATTATGAATAACTAGGAAACTTTTTTCAATCTTCAAGATTTTCCCTCTTTGTTTTCTTATTCTTTTTGCTTTTTTGACCCCTCTCCTTAGGTATTCTGTGACTACCATGGACACTCCCAGAGAAAGAACGTGTTTCTTTATGGCTGCAGCATCAAGGAGACCTTGTGGCAAGCAGGCTGCATGGTTGACACAGCAGTTATCACAGAAGATGTTGGCTACAGGGTAGGTTTGCTTCATTCCTTTCTGAAATTATTGACGTGTGTGTGCACCTACGCAGCTCGTTAAGATAAAGCCAGCTCACAGATTGTGGAGATAGGTGCAAGTTTCCCTTACTCCAGAGGAGTAATGGTCCAGAGAGTTTCAAGTCATGCATGGTGTCTTCATGCACTAGATGCTGGCAAGAATATTGGCAATAGATGGATCTCTATTTATTTCATTTGAGTAAGATACTGTGTTATAATCTTTGGCTACAGATTAATAGGGCAGACGTGACTTTTTGTGTATTATAATTCCTAAATATACATACACTCCCCTCACTCCATCATAATAAGAAAATAAAGAGGAATTATGTAATGGTAACTGAGGAAATGACAATGTGCCACTGTCCTCCTTAGCTGAATTGCTTCATCACAAAATGCTCCTGGTCCCATGGAAAACCCCAGAGAATTCAACGGGTGCCAAACAGATCTAACGTAGTAAAAGTATCTCCACAGCAAGTGCTTGGTGTCATAGCTAGGGAAATTTTTCTGGAATTAGAAAGAATAAATACTAAAATCAGTTTTATTGCTGCTTCATGTGAATGTCTTGTTCATCAAACCGTCCTCTGGATTTCTTGCCTGTTTCTCCTGTGTCTGTTTAGATGAGACCTTCCTCTTAAATGACAAATTTCTGTGGAAGAAAAAAAAAAGAATCTTACAAGATGTAATTATAGTTTTTAAAAAAGGTTAATTTCACAAAACATTGTGGCCTTAAACTGATTATAGAATTATAGCTTTGTTCACTGCCACCTGAAAGAGGCTGAAAAGTCTTTCAGTTTATATCTCTATAATTTTTGCTATTTCAGCACAAATGCTAATTATCCTCCCATAAGGATGGCACATCTTCTGTGTACTTTTCATGGCATTATACGCAGCATACTGAAACTTTCCTAGAAGAAAGTGCTCCAGCATTCATCCAGAGGGGTCCCTGTGGCAAACGCTCTGTTTCACAAAGAAAGCAGGAGAAGGGTACTTAAAGTCAGGACATCTTTTGCTGTGTTTGAGTTCAGAGAGCTTGAAAAGGCTGAGGATGGTTTGCTGTTACACAAACAGAATTCAAATGCTGCTTTCAGCATCTGGAGCCTGTCTTGAATCTGCCATGAAGAAAGCCGGAGCAAGGCTCTGAGACTGCCTGAGAATACTCAACAGTATAAAAATCCTATAAAAAAGATTTTGTGGTTCAAATCCTCCCTTTTGAACAAAAAAGGGAGATGAGTGCCTGCTGCAGTTCCTGCCTATGGGTCACCCTCCTCCTTCTTAGACTGGGGAAAATGAGTATGTAGGAGAAGACGTCTGCAATTGCAAACTGCAGCAGAACATCCCCCCGTCTCAGACCTGCGTCCTTGCACTGTTTGCACAGGTTTCTCTCCTGCTTCCTGCAGGTAGTTGAGGATTAATCTGGCCTCTGTGACTGATGTTTCTGCCCAGGAATAAGAACCAAATACTTCCAGAAAATGCTGGATTTGGAACAGCCTTTGCCTCCTAGGCCATAGGCTCAGCTGTAGCCTTTGGCAATGTACAGGAGTGAGAGTCTTCATTACCTTCTGATGTTTAGTGGGGTTTGGATGACTTGCTCAGCGTGGGCATCACAAAGCCCAGCTCAAAGATCTGTCCTTTTGATAGTCATTCCAGGTCCCTTTGACAGCAATCTCTGCAGGGACATCAATAAAGAAATATAATTCCATTCTCTCCTAATGGGATCGGAGGTTTACGGACAGGGTCCTGTGTAAGGGGAGTAGCTTTTGCTGTTGTGCATGCTAAATCCAGCTGTGCGTGAGAAAGGGAACGCAGTCACACAGCCGCATTATCATAAAAGGATCCTTTAAAAGGGTGTGTTTTCACTCTTTCAAAATACACGATTGAAAGGTAATTAATGAGAAGAATAAGCAGAGAAGAAAGAACCATTAGTGTGAAATCCAGTGAATGCTGGTAAAATGAAAAGAATATTAAATTCAGATTTGCTAATTCTCCTAAATGAGTCCTGCGTACAGAGACATTACTGTTACCTGCCAGCGTTTTTATTTAATTAAATGTAAAAGATTGATTATGCATATAATTTCAACTGTTTTAAAAAGTTAAACTGGATTAGGTATTTGATTATTGTATTTGATAGTATATATTTACAAAAAAAAATGTGCGTGTTAGTTCAGATGAGGGCAGAATGAAAACTATCTGAACCTTCACATACAGTTTAACTGGATCTCATGATTGTGCTGAGGCTTATAAACATCTAGGTGATACGGCTCTCCTGCATTTTCTAATTCCCATTCCACCAAATCCAGGAAACTCATGAAGCACTGCATGAAAGCATAATATTTTGTGTTCCCCACGCAGCAAATAGGACTTTGAAGGCAATCCAGAAATGTTGGATGCTTAGTCTACAGCCAGCAGTCAATTTTAAAGATTTCTGTGTTCAGTATGCCCACAAGAAAGGGAGCACACTGGAGATCTTGACTTTAGAGTTAGGCTCACAGTGGTATCAGATTTAAGATGGAATCTCTTACTTTGTTCCATTTTTGTATTTTGAAATATGGCCCTTATAGATCTTTAAATATATACCGTGTAGGACGGGTAAAGTTCATTGAAGGCTGTAGCCAGAATATGCTGAAAAATGAAAATTACTTTTTTGTTACGGAGATGCGTATGGCTAAGCGTTTTTGCAGGAGATATTGCAAAATAGTTTAAGTCAAAGATTTATCATTTACATCAAACATGTTTTAGGAAAAGCTATTATTCTTTCACTTTCAATGAAACCAAATATTCCCATATAGTCCTATGAAGTAAAGCTCAACAGAACGGAACTACAATTGCTCAGGATCAGTCAGTGAAACTGATTGTTATTGGAAAGTGAAATTAGCTGTTTGGCTTTCACCGCTCAAACTGAATGAAATTCAAGGGTAAATGCCATTAGCAATAAGTGGGAACTCCTTCTATATGATTCCATTCAGTTCAGATGTGTAAGGAAGCTGTCATCAGAGAAATAATGAATGTCCTTCCTCATTTTGCTTGCTCTTCTCTAGAATGGATCAAATGGGCTTTGACATATGTTGTGGTTAGTATACCAGCACTAAAGTTTAGACATACACATGTCCTATACGTGGGCATATATATGTGTGCGTGTGCATAAAGGGCCAGTTTCTATATAGAGTGTTAATGTATCTAGTATATGTTTTTATAGAGTGTAAAAGTAACACATTTAGCATTGTGTAATGACTAAGTAAGTGTTGCCTCTGCACTGATGGAAATACTTGTTACTGCAGTGTATTAGGAGCTTTTATAGGCTTTGGGAAATACAATATCTAGAATAAGAAAATCACTCAGGGCTAAGATGTAATTTTTACTGGTTTTTTCATGATTATTTTTTATTGTGCTTCTCTAAATGAAGTGTACGAAATATATCATTTGGGCTCAGCTGAGAGTATTTTGATTTGTTTCACAATGCAAGTTAGTTAAATGTTGAGCTCTATTTTCGTATAATTATGTGTGACTTTCTGTGAGAATACGCGACTGCTTTCTCTGCTCTCTGTTAGGTTCAGAGAAAACTTCAGACAAAACGTGGATGATGGGAGGAGATATAGTATAGGTGGAGAGGGGAGAATGGGAATATCAGGTACTGAACTATGTCTGGAGCCCTCTTGACAGAACAACAGGAACTTGTAGGTTAATGTTGAAGCAGCTTGAAAACAAAACTTTGTAAGTGATTTCAGCAGCCCCAGACTATTGGGGGTGAATTGTTTGATTTTTTTGAACTAGATATACCAAGCATCCTGGATAGTTTACATTGCAGTCTTTGGGATGAAACAAAAGTTAGAATCTGAGCATTTTGCATGGGATGGACACAATGCACTGGTTGGAGCTCTCAGTAACAGTTTCTACAGATAGATTTGATGATAGACACATTACAAACCACAGGTCTCTGTATGCATGTGTATGATATAAATGTGTGCACATCTGTTCAATTCATTTTCTCATCACTGCTGATATTTTCTCATAGACTCTTCCTAAAATCCTGGATAAGGTGGCCCCTGCATTTGTCATGAACAGCTGCAGCTTCCTGGTGGAGAAATCCCGGGAGTCGACAGCCCGGGTGGTGGCATGGAAGGAAATGGGTGTGCTGAGGAGCTACACCATGGAGAGCACGTACTGTGGCTGCAGCCACGGACTCTACAAAGTGAGTAGATCTTTCAAAGAACCCTGTGCCACCCTCCTACTAATGCATATCTCACGATCTTGGAAGGCCAAAGCAGAAGAGATGGCTACTGTCATTATGCTTAGCATCCTCTGCTCTCTCCAGACCCATGTCTGGAGCCAAAAGCATTGAGCTGAAGGAATGAGTGTTTTCAACAAGATACAGGGCACTTCTCCTTATGAGGGCATTCACAGTGTTGTAAAAAATGTGTTGTCGAGTCATATGGACATTTTAGAGCCTAGTTCTAAGGTAATTAACTTGAATACTAGTGGCACCATGCGCTTTAGTACAGGGAGCTACCTGAGCATTCGCCTGGCTAAATTTAAGAGCCTGTACTGAGAATCCTGTATTTGGAGTTGCCTGTTACTGACAGCCAAAGGTCACTAATCTAAGGCTAGTTTTGACAGCTGTCCATGAGCTCAAGGCATGCCTGTGACTGATCTGAACAGACCTGAATTCCATATAAAATGAAGTTCCGGACTTGGTAGGAATGGCTCTACTCATACTGAATGCGTCAGAAACATCAGTCTATGAGATCTCTTGGCACTTCTTAAGTACACAGGATGAACGGTGGTAATTGCATTTGAGTGATCATAATTCTCCATTCACTCAAACGGTGTATTCGTTCTCTTGTTCCATTCCCAAACCTGTTGCTTTCATTGAAAGGCTTCCATATTCCACCTCATTTCTCCCACTAGGGAGCAATCCTTATCTATACAGCATTAACAAGCAGTTAAGGATCCTAAAAGACCCTTAAGGAAAGAGCCATTATTACAAATAACAATTAATTAATAAGACATTCAAATGATTATGTTTGGAAGCTCTATACTAATCCTTTTAAGTCTCTGTAGAATGCAGCCAGGAAGTACTCAGCTGCTGTTTTAACCAAGCTCTGCTATACACACATCAATTCCAAGACAGGAAAGGCAGAAGAAAAAAACCGGCAGACTGTTTAAAGAAAGAGAATATAATTGCCCTGGGCATTACATCTAACACTCCCTACTCCTGAGAAGTGCTAATGGTTTCTTAATAGGCACCACAGGTCAAGACAGTGGTTTTGAATCTTTTTTAGACAGTGGGGGAAAATCTACCTTGACTGAAGTCAATGACAAAACTCCTAGTGATCTCCATAGAGGAGAATTTCACTGATTTCCTAGATAACCACAGTAAGACCTAAAGACAGCGGCACATCAGACTGAACGATTTGTTCTTCTCCTTCAGGATTCGTGAGGTCTTTAACCCAAATTTGCTTAATTTGTGCTATTGTATGCTGAAATAGTAGAAAGAGAACATTAAATGCCACATTCAGATGTTGCATTTAAGCACTGTGCCATCCACAGGGGCCTTCTATTATATAGTACAGGCACCAAAAATAAGCAGAAAGACTTAATGGTTCAGATAGTTCAGGATTCTTTTTTTAAAGAAATCCTTTAAAATGTGTGAAAATGTGTTCTACCTTCTTTCTTGTCTTCTTTTTCATCATTGATTAGGAGCACAGGCAGACACTGAGGACAAGAGCAAGTTGATATAGGAGGGCTTGTGACTGGTTTCAGAATCCAGTGTTCTTGTGATCCATAAGGAAGTCTGTAAGCTGTAAAGCGGTTCTAAAATTTTCATTTTGAACACCCTGAAAAGCTGAGTCCCACTCGGATCATTGAGTTATTATTATGAGGTCACATATCCCTCTTTTTTTGTTTAGGATTATCGTTCATCTCAAAGATGGAAGATACATAAATATTCCCATGAGGGGATGTTTTTTCACCATTTATCCATCATAAAGATAATACAAACACTTTTTCCAGATTCTGTGATTCAGGCAGCTTTATAGTATTTGCACTCTTTTTTTCTTTTTTTTTTTTTTCCAAGTACATCAAGTACCTAACTTAATATAAAAACCTAATATAATTTCTTACACTGATGCTTATGCTGGAGCTGCATATAAATGCATAAGCTAGCTCTTTCAAATAACTGATATTAGTAGCCTATTTCCTCTTCCTTTTAGCTGTCTTTGGAGTTGGTTCTTGCTTGCTTGTTTCCTTGTTCTTACAAGTGGATTATGTAGGGTATGGACTTGACAAGCTGACCCGAAGATTTTGTTGCATAATACTGTTTAATACACAGCTGCCATCTATCAAGATGAAATTGCTTCATCAGTATCTGGAAGCTTTGAAATTATTCCTGCAAATGGGAAATTTATCACATAAGAGGTCATGTTTTTTCTAGAAACCCCGTCCTGAGTTCTTCTCTCTTAGACCCTTAAATCGATGTGTGTCTGAGACTAATGCTCAGACAGGAGATGTCAACATCCTATATTTAGAGTTTTCTGATATTTGGATTAGTAGATGTGAGTTTAACTGTGAGTAGAATCAGTTTCTTAATTGCATGGGATTGATCTCCCTGTAGGGATATATCTAGGATCTCTCCTGGACAAGCATGCCCTTATGTTTTTGATACTTTCATGCCTTGAAGTACAGTACAAACAGCAGCTGGGATTTAAAACATCTCATTATATGCAGAAGAGGCTCCCAAGTCCAACATCTTTCTGTGAATCAGTAGTCAAACTTCTAATAGAGCACAGCAGACCTGGATCCAGGTCCTTAGCTTTCCTCCTGCTTGCAAGTGATGAAAGTAATTCATTCAAGTAGCTGCTTTGCTGGGAATGGGCACAGATACAGTGCTTGGAATTGCACGGGGACATCTGATAGGGATTGTGTAAGGGGTTTAGGAAGAGCAAGAAAGCCTTATAGAGGCTGTAAGAGGTTAAAATATTAATTGTACAAGGCTGGTAAATGTGCCCCCTCTCACCACATGTCAAGGAAGGGCTGAGGTAAACCAGAATCTAGGGTTTTTTTTCTGATAAAGTCCAGAAAAGATGCTGCTAGAGTTTTTTCAAGGAGTGGGTGTGTCCTCTCTTGAATTGAAACTAGCCTTCATTTATAAAACAGTTTAGTGACTGAAAGATAAGGCAGGAATTTGGTACTGTTGATATGTAAATGAGAAAGAATAATGACCCCAGCCTCGTTTAAAAGTCATTTGTTTTCAAATGGGGAGGAGGGAGGAAATGAGAGGAGAAAAAAGATGGTTTGTCTCTGTTGGATCTCCCTGTCTGTGTGATCAATGGAAACACAATAAGCCAACTACCCTTAAGGAAGCAAAACATAAAACTGAGAACCTATTGATCTTATCTAAGGTTTTGTTCAACCTAAGGAAGAAGAAAAGAAGGGGAAAATATATCCAAGCTCTTTTTCATTTTGTCTGGGTTGCCCAATTCAGTTTTAGAGGAGCAGTGTCTCAGTTTGAAAGTTGCTAAAACCAAAGCAGCCATTTTCCGCAGGGAACTCTCCCTCCTGCTTCTGCCAGTTTACAACCCTATGGTCAAAACAGAAAGCAATGTTTTTAAAAACCAAAACAAAAAAGCAAAAAAACCACACCAAACCAACAAACAAAAAACAATGCATG
>VXBO01011658.1:81994-114830 GCA_013400135.1 Rhinoptilus africanus
TCATTTCTTTTCTTGTGTGAAGGTAAGTCTGCATTGTTCCCTCATAGGATATTTTACCCCTCCAGCTCACCCTGTGATTTTTAATGCTGCCTCCATTTTGTGGAATGTTGAGCCCCTTCTCATCTTTGTTTTTTAAAAGACTGAAAGCAAGGCTGTACTATAAGAAGTCCTGCTGAGTACAGGTACAGTTATGGCCCCAAAAGAATCAAATCTCCGGTGATGCATACTGACATTTTCCTGAATTTCTTGTGTGATTTATTTTTAAACTTCCATATCTCTTTGCTCTAGCACGCTTTATCACATTACTGTTTCACCATTCTTCTTGATTCCTTGTTACCTGGCCTACTAGTTAAGACCCTTCTATAGCATATTGGACCGTGCTGTTCAGTTCATTACAGCATCTGTCATCCTACAAGTTAGTATCTCTTCGTACCATGGTATACAGCTGGGTTCCAAACTGTATGTCTTGGTAATACAGTGAATCTCAGAAATACAGCTTCATGCTCTGTGCCATGTTGGAAAAGCATTTCCCTTGTCATATTGTGCCTGGTGGAGGAAAGATAGTACTAACAGAAATAGATTTTAGCTATAAACAACAAGTAGTAACAAATGAGTTTTAAAATTATTGCGGATATCTTGACAGTGCCCTTTAAAGGAGATTTTACTAGTGATATGTGTCCCTCTTTGAAGAAAACCTTTGGGAGAGCTGAGAAAAAAACATATTTTTTTTCTGTCCAGTCTAATGCTTTTGAGTCAGAGGAATTGAATATCCCAAATTTTCTCATTGGACTTGATTAGAGAGAAAAGCCATCACTTTGCCGAGATGCTGGAAGCAGAGAGAGCAGCATCAAGCAGCGTGGCTATACAGTTCATAAGACTTATCGATACTTGTTCAAAATGTCTTTGTTGGACAAAAGTAGTGAGAGTTAGTCTATTAAGTAGGAAGACCTGATATTATCCATCCCCTTTAACCTGGCTAGCATGGGCTGAGTTATTTAAAATTAGTGATGAACCAGTGATTTACCATGGAAGTGTGGCTGAGCTAAAGCAATATGCCAAGATGAAAGTCTTTCCCTTTCTACTCCTTCAGAGATGGACTTCTCTGGTTTGACCTGTTTCTGCCCAAATTAGCCCAGTTGTTACCCAATGTATGATTTATCCATTGAAATCCTGTTTCTTTGTAGTTATCTTTAGGCAACGAAATTCTTCCTTCATCTTCCTTACTATTGGAGATTACTTACCAAATTTCTGTGAGGAATTTTTATGTACGCTTTATTCATAAGCAGTTTATTACAATTAATGATCAGAAATGCTGTTGTTTTGATGGAGTTTGCAGCTCCCATGACACTGCTTGTGAACTCCAGTAAGATGTATATTGTTCTGGTAATTGGAACTCTGGTGCACAAACTTACAAATAATTTTAATTTGGCCTCTTGCCAGCATTCAGCCACCAACAAAAACCTTTCCAGCAATATTCTTGCCATAAAGTGTATTTGATAGGTATTTGCAGAAAGAAAAAGAAAATACAATATATTCTATGCTTTCTGGTGTACATTTATGTAAAATGTTTACATCATCTTTGCAAGTCTGACAGGCTTTTCCTCATTTCTGATTTCTTTTGTCCCCCAGAGCTTATACTTTTCCTAAGTATGGGTAAGTCTCAAAAGCATTCAAAAGTTTCTTTTCAAAAAAATCATCTCTAAAATGTGTGTTTAGCTGACTCTTAGTGCTCTGGGGATCTCATTCAAAAGCAGATGCTGAGAATAAGAAAGAATGATTTTCTTTGCGATAGTTCTGCTTCTAGTTCTGGTCCAAAGTGGCTCAAATTGGAAGCAGCTGTAATAGCAAGAAAAATATAGAAAAAAATAGTTATCTAAGAGTAATCTAAGGACTGAAGGTTCAAATTAAGAGGTTTGCTCCGTTTCCTTAAGTTGTTACCCAAGGCAAAAGCTTGCATCCTATTTGCTTTATTTTCCTGCTTCTTTTATTTGCGCCAACCCCTTGCAATAATTGATTGAATGATGCAATTTGTAAGCTATTCTAGTTTTACCTTTTAGGCTTGTGGGCCTCACTTCATAAAACTATGTAAGAGTTAATGGCTTTTTGGAAGTGGGGAAAGAGGAACAAAAGGATTTCTGAGCAAACAAATCAGGAGATGGTGGGCGTTTGACTTCCTTAGAGACTTGTGGATTCTTATATGAACTGCTGCAGGATTTTTTCTCATTAGGTGTTTTAATGTTGTTTGTTTGTTTCCTTT
This sequence comes from Rhinoptilus africanus, assembly GCA_013400135.1. Taxonomy (NCBI): domain Eukaryota; kingdom Metazoa; phylum Chordata; class Aves; order Charadriiformes; family Glareolidae; genus Rhinoptilus; species Rhinoptilus africanus. The sequence continues at coordinate 84,252 of VXBO01011658.1, forward strand.
ATTATTTGACTAGTAATGCTAATTGAGAAATCACATTCTTACCTGTGCTCTAATCTGTTTGGTTCATGCCATGTTAAACAATAGGAGTGTGAAGGTGTGCGGACTTTGGCACTCTAAGGTTGTTTGGAAAAGCAAATCACAGAACTGGGGGCACTTTGTAGGGATTCATTGGGCCTTACATCTTCAAGAAGACTGGCGTTTGGCAGTCGGACTATCCTGGCTGGTCTCACCTTTCTTGACAGGTGGTAAGGCAGTTGTATTAAGGCAAGTGTGACCAAAACCCCATGAGATGGAAATACCATCTTTGTTCCCAAAAGCAATGGGTGTTATTGCTATTTACTATTTTTTTCATTAAGGTGCTCAATATTGTCATATGGGAGGGCTATTTATGTGCATTTAAAGTCCGTAGTTTTGCAAGAAGGTAATTCAGGCCTCCGTGCTCTGTCTTCCCATTTCCTGATCCACTCCACAGTCAGTTTAGCCTTGCGGTTTTGGAAGGGATCAGTAGTTGAGTAGGGTCATTTTACTTGTGATCATTTCTGGAGAAGGCTTATTTCTTCTTTGTTTGGGTTCTTTGGGGCAGGGGAACTGGTTTGAGTTGGGTTTTTTTAAAACCCTATATACAACATGACCCATTTTCTGGCACTAGTATATGACCGCTTGAAGCTTTTTGCTAAGAAAACTTGGCCTCTCTTCCAGCGTTTGCCAAATGTAGGTGTTTTGTGAATGACTCTGGAAAATCAATGGTCTCTTAATCTAATAGGCTGAGTTTGATGCTGTACAAATGAACAATTGTTTTCTCAGGGCAACTGAATAATTCCTTACCTCTTTCAATAAGTTAGTATAGGGTTGGTTACCTGCTAAATACTGTGCGCTAGTCCATCTGTTGAGGTGTCCCAGGAATGCTGCTGTGAAACAGATTTTGGAAGAAATCCTCCCTGGCCCTGATGCAGTGGGCTTCAGCTGTCACTCGGGCTATCTGCTTTCCTGTTCCAGAGTTGAAAGATTCAAGTGTTACGGGACTGAGAGATGTTCAATTGTGTTTAAAATCACATAGTTACTAGAAACAGGGGGGAATGACACTTGGAAAAGAATAGACTCATAGTTTTCTTTACCCTCCCTGTCCCCAAAGCACTCAGGAATCATTAAAACCCAACACAAGAATGGTCAGGGGCCACCGGGCAATGGTATTTTAGTCTTTCTCGTTATTCGTGTGTACCCAAGGAATAGATATATTGGAAATTTTTCATGTGTATGACAAAAGATGTTCACTGATGCTAGCTGGATCACAGATGAAGATACCAATTTAAATTGTTATGCTTTATTTTAATTATTTCTCCTGTTATGTTGAGCCAGCTGTAACCCTGACTTCATAAGTTCAGTGGTGTTGTATCAAGATATATTTGGATAATTGGCTATAGAGAGATATTCCAGAGATTTTGACATTCTTGGAAGAAAGGAGGGGTTAGCAATGCACTGGGAATAGCTTGTGAATGTGTTCCCTCGCTCTTAGACCCTGTCTGAAAGGAAACAAGAGTGCCTCTGCTAGCTCTGTTGCTGATAAAAGCCAGGAGAGGCATCAGATTTTATCCGTAGTCATATACTAGTTGGTAAGTTATTCTATCTGCAGACCTTTGAATAAATAGGAAAGTCTGTACGGAAGAGCTGTCACAGTGGTGATTTTAACACACCTCAAACTGAGCTTGAGGCATCTCTAGTGGGAATGAGCCACAGGGAAGTCAAATCACAGCCTACCCCCACAGCGTTGGTCTTTTAAACTTGCTGTGTGATTCTGTTCTGAACTTTCCCACCAAGGTTAGTACTAGTGCACCAAGGTTAGTATAGTGTAGGTTAGTACTGATCTCTGGCATTTCCACATATTTCAGTCCCAAACTTAGCCTTTGACACCGCATTTTCACACAGGAATGATGAATCTTTTTAGTATGGAAATAGATAGACCTATTAATGGTGCCAAAATATGTGGTTTATGATATTTAATTGCCACAGCAACATAGTTATTAGGCTGAAATTACATGTCTTTTGGTTTGTAGGCAGATAACCTGTGCTTTCCAGCCGTGTTAGGCTATATTGAGACAAATGAGTTAGTCCTGAATGAGAACTCTCCACAGGCATCCCAGGGTCATGCTGCAGGCTGCCACGGAGCAGTCCTAGCAGCTAAGATAACTTGGGGTTCAAGAGTGGTGTCCTCATGCCATTTCACATGCATGGACACATCCCTAGATTCCTTTTCCTTCAATGTAAAGACATGCCATTATATAGCTGTAGAAACAGGAGTGCTGAAGATAACATTAGCATAAAATGGAATAGACAGAAGGCTGTAGATAGAAGAGCATAGGAACTTATGTCCCATTTTAGGACCTCAGAGTCATGCAAATCACGTTTCTCAGTCTCTCCCACTTAGTTATTCAGGCTAAGAAACAGAATGCAAATCACGGCTTGGCAGAAAATGTAGGTGCTATATCTTAAACCAGATTTTTTTTTGGTAAAAGCATGTTATAGGAGGAGAAAAATATGGTCCTGAACCAGAAAGAAGTGAAAAATTTGCTAGCTTCTCTGCCTTTTGGAACCAATTTCAAAGTTGACACTATGGGGATGTCTGCTTCTCCAGCTCTGAAGCAGACATCCTGGCTCTATCTTCAGCCCTTTGGCAGAAGTAGAATCTTAAATCAACTCCTTTGTCTCTGCTGTTGATAGATTATTGGGTGCTGACTGGCTGCGTAACTGGGAGAATAGGTCCCATGCCGTATGGTTAAATTATGGCACTATAAAAAATGACGATGGAGTGAGATCATAATAGATCTGACTCCGCAAAGCTGGGATGTATCTAGGTCTGTTGAGGTTCAAAGGACATGGCTGGCATCTGGAACACCAAAGCAGTACAATCATGTACCTCCTTCTTGGCCGGCTCTTTTACAACATCATATAATTGAACCAGTTGTCTTAGCTCTGCTCTTTACCCCTTCTGTTTGGGACTCAGCCTTGGAGTACTTGTTCCCACAGATCCCTGCAATCTCCTACATTCCTTTCACTTGCTGTTAGCAATTTCTAGTTGGTAGTTTGCCTTTTCTTAAACCAAGGGACATCACAAACTCCTTGGTGCTGATGTGTGGAAAATAGGGATTATCCTGATTCTTTCCTGTCTTGACTGCTGATGTTCTCTAGACTTCTTTTCTTCCCTGATGTGTTGTAAACAACTCATATTTCTGCTTTGTTTATGGGATCTTTCCCTTGGCTGCTTTTCCACTTCCCTAGATACGTGGTTGCAACCCAGTCTTTCCATATTCCAATGCTGTACTCGAGAAAGGAGGGTGACAGGTACTGAGTTAGAGGGAGTTATCAAACTGTTTCCCTATGGAAGGAATCAGAAGTGTAAGTATCCTGTCATACCCATCGTCTAGAATTTGAGAGAGCAGGATTAGATGGAAGAATCCCAGGGTTTGACATTACAGATCTGGGCAACCTATATGCTTGAAGCAAAAAAATACCCATTTGCAATTGCACTTTGAGGTTGCAGGGAGAAGAGATTGCATTTTGTGAGGGAACAAGATATGAATCAATGGCTGACCTCTATATTTTCACCCTGCTGGCAAGGTACTGTTATTATGGCCCCATTTGAAAATGAACAAACCCAGCGTACTCATGCAGAGACATAAAACCAACAAATGCTGTCACCTTGTGACGGAGGGAGTGGGTCCTTCCATGTGCTCGAAGGAGGAACAAACTCTCCTGTTATTAAAATCAATGCTGCCATGCTCAGAAGTCAAACTGTCTTTTGTAGTGACAGAAGGCTGAAAATGACTAGCAATTTGTGGTCAGGCTAATCTCTGAATTGTATTTATTCAGTTTCTGGGTATAGCCGAGGACCTGGTTTGACTTCAGATGTGGATTTGTTAGAGCCTTAGCTCCATTCACAGAAAAAAATTATTAGAGCAAACAGAAAACTACAGAAGTGAAGCAAACTAGATGCTTAAAGATTATTTTGAATTTTCTATTATAAATATTATAGTGGTGATGGAAATTGCAGTCACACACATGTATGTGATTTTTCTGTATGAAATGTTACTGTTCTATCTGAAGCCCACTAAGCAATCCCTAATGTCATGACCTTGAATGCCCATGGGATTTCAGTCTGCTAAAGAAAAGCTCTTGGAGGAGGATAAGGGCTAGAAAAGCAACATTCCTAATGAAAACTAACTGCAGTATTTCAATGGTGTCCCTTTAAAAGTCCAAATATCATTGCACATCATCCTTTCAAGTTTTCTGTGGAATTACAGCAGCTAGCTTTTTGATTTCTGATGTCTCTCTTGCTTGTTAATCTGGCCCCGTGTGGATTTATTGTACAAATCTATTTGGCAGCTGAAAATTGCCCTTTGATGAAGCTCCTAGTTTAATCATGAACTCCTCAGGCATGGAAAATAAGAATAGGGAGGTGGCAAAAGCACAGGCTAAAAGAGCCATGTTTGTCTTTCGCTCTGCATGGATTTTAGAAGCATCTAAATTTCAAAGTCTTTCACACACAGGATTTTCTGCAAAGATTGATTTTGCTCCTCTTAAGATCATAACATTTGCCATGCTGGATCAGACCATTGGTCCATATAATCAGGTATCCGGCTTCATACAGAGGCTGGTTCCTCACGGCTCAGAAGAGAACAAAACCAGCCTGTAATGCAACTGATTCAATTACACTAAGACATGGAAAGGAAATAATCCTACCAGCCTGACCTGCCTCTCCTTCACTTCATCCACTGCAGCATGAGGCCTGATTATAATTATGAAAACCTTGGAATATAATGAGCTACATTCTCTGTGAATAATTATGGTGCTTTTTCATCCCTTTACATAATCTTTTCTCAGGCGGGGCTTCCTGCAGCAGTGAATTCCACTAGTTGATGCCTGTAATATGTAGATGCTGTCCATCATTACATGTAAACTATATTTTGAAATCTGATCTCCCTTCTTTTTCTGTTCTGTCCTTTTGCTGATTTCTGTATCCTTGTAAGATGGACTTCCCACAGTTGCTGTTGTTCCTAGTCTGTTTGGTGTGTCAGCGCTCGATCCATGTTCACTGCCATCTTTATGCCTCTCTTATCTAATCCCAGGTCCCCTGCTCTGGTCTTCTCTAAAATCAAATTGGATGGTCTATTCATTCTCTCCAGTCTCAAAATCTGTAGATACGTTCTGGTTCTATCCGGCTCTTGTCTCTTTGATTATTTTCTTTGTTTTGTGTCCAGTCCAGATTTATTTTTTCACATGTGCTAAACTCTTGTAGTAACTCTTGAGCAGCCCTGAAGAAAAGGACTTGGGGNCTTCACCACAAGGGTGGTGAGATACTGGAACAGGTTGCCTAGAGAGATGGTGGAAGCCCTATCCCTGGAAGTTTTTAAGGCCAGGCTGGATGGGGCTCTGAGCAACCCTTTAAGGTCCCTTCCAACCCTGATAATTCTATTATTCTGTGAATTGTGTTATTTTTTTCTCTCTATTTTTCTTTCTATAACAAAATTTGTTTCAAATTACCCAATATACCAGGACTGACTGTTATTCCTCTGCACTGAAAGTACTAAATTCCTTCCTCGCTGACAGAGTATTGACATTTCTTTTTGCTTAAATCACAATATGTGCCCTTCCTTGCTACTCTAAACATCATTAAATAATACATGCATGTCTGCAGATTGACCCATGTGGAGGGCTTGTCCTTGAGTAGGGTCAGGTCTTCCAGCTGGAGAAGTTGGGTATTGCATGAGCCCGTATTTAGAGATTCTGCTTCTGTCACAGCTCCTTGAGCATGACAGTAATGTCCTTTCTATGTAGCACAGCTCCACAGCCTCTCTCCCTTTCTGGGACTTCAAACACTGGAAGGAGGTGGTAGGGGATCCCAAACCAAGAGTAGCAGAGAGATCAGCATGCTGTGCTGCACATGTATGAGATGGATGCACATGGTGGCATATGAAGCAGGACTCAGAAGCAGAAGTCTCAAGTCTAGACTGGAGACTTGACAAATATTTCAGTGTCAGAGTAAAAGCAAAGAGGCGCTCAGTTCTCCTGTTCTTGTCTGCCATGTCCAGATGCAGCCTGTCCTATAGCAGGGAAGGCTGCAGTTGCTGGGAAATGTATTTAGGCACTGAAAACAGAATCTTAATAGCAAATTTATGGAGTTTTAATGTCCTGAAAGGGACCATTAGGTCTTCAGGTTTGACCTCTTATACATCATAAGCCTCTGGGTTTCACACAGGCAGCTTTGTACAAAGCCTGATAACTTGTGTTTTGTGTAAGTAGGTTTTGTAGATAAACATTCAGATTGAATTTGAGAATATCACATGATTGGAAACCCATCTGGTCCCCTGGTATTTTGTTCCAGGGGTCAGTAACTGTTAAATATTATAATTTGAATTCATCTGCCTGCTGTTTTCAGCTGCATTCTTGTTATTTTTCTCTGTTAGTTTAGAGAGACCTTTAGTAACTTGCAATTTGTTCTGTTAAAGGTATATGCTTCTCTATGTGATGTCACCTTTCAATCTTTTTTTGATTATTAAACAGGCTGAATTCTTTAATAGTTTGTCTATATCAGAACATGCAGGAAAGTGTCTCTGAATTAGCTAAAGGTACGAGTGGAAAGTCCTGTGCTAAACCACATTAAGCTACGTGTCAACATTCTGGAGCAGAATTAAGGTGGCCTTAATTAAATTTGGCTTAACTCATTTCTAAAGTAAATTAAGCCAAACTGAATTGCAAACACTTTAATTCTGAATAACAGAACAGAAATATATGCTTCTCTATGTGATAAACTTGTACTTGCAAAGAAAGGGTGAGCTTATGCCAAATGAACTCTGAGACAGAAGTTGACATGCCTAGCAGGAGAGTTTTGGATGGGATTTGGAGTGTTATGGTTTATCTTTAAGTATTGCATACTGCATATGGATGATGAAGAAAAAAACCTGGCTGTGATCTGCCTTGGATGTGCTATATTCTAATTTTTGTCCAAAGAAGAAACTTTTGATGTGTTCACTGCCAGATGGTGGGAGATCTACAAGTGAAGCTACGTGGTCTAGAAAGAGACATTTCAGCAGAGTGTAGGACCTGCGGGAATGCAGACATCAGGGACAATTCAGAAATTATTTGCATACATCCCATAAGTGTGGAGTGATCAGACACAAGGAAGCTGAAGATAGTAGAAATCAAAGATGTTGGTTACTCATAGCCAAGAGTAGAAGGAAAATCTGGAGACGTTCAGTGCTGATGTTGTGTGATATTCTTCTCTCAGATACTCATTAAGTTGGCTACTGCCATACAGAGAATTAAAAGAATATCTTTGAATGCCTTTTGGTGTAAAACAGGAAAACATTGAGATATGTTCAAGCAAGCAGTTGTCCTAAATGAGCTTCACTTAGGAAAAGTGGACAGAGGAGTAAACAGAAGTATAATGTGACACTGCATTTTCTGCCTGGAGCAAAAGAATAAGATACAAAGGCAAGTTTGGATGATGCATGTTGGAAACACATGGCAGAGAAGTACATGGAATGGTGTACCATAGGAAAAGCAAAAATCTTGGTGATTTTTAATGCTGTAAATAAGGGAAGGAAAGAAAGATTGGAAGACAACCATTGGTTGCATAACTGATGTGAAGACCTTTTTTGAAAAAGCGACCCATGTTCCAGTGGTCGTGGGGGTCACATGGGTGAGGGACCCTTGTGCTTCAGAGGAAGAGAACTGATCTTCCACGAGGCCAAACAAAATAATGCTGAAGGGGGGTGGGGGTGCGAGGAGCTGGGGGGAAGCAAGATCAATGAAAACAAATCCAGTTCAAACTCAAACTGCTTGTCATGAAGACATCGAACCAGCGTGGGGAAAAACTGTGAAGGAATGCATTTCTCAAATGTCTATGTACTACGGCTAAGCATCTGAGTAATGAGCAATTAAAAGACCTTGCTGATAAAGTATAATGCAATTGGTCATACTGAAACCTGCTAAGAAAAGTACATTTTTGTAATTTCAGAACCTCCAGATACTAGTTTACCCCCTGCTTGGGAAGGACAGAAAAGGCAGAAGTAACCATGTGTGGCTGTGATGGGAGAGAATGGCAGTCTGTTACATCTTCATTTACTGATAATTTAGGTCCACATATTACAAGTATGTTGACAAAGTCTAGGAAATAAGCCAGCTTGGCACACTGAATCAAACTAGAAAATGGGATAAGTTACCTCATAAGTACTTGTATTCAGTACACAAAAAATAAATGTCTAACTGCGGACTTCAGTTTGGGTGAGAGATACCTGAGATTTCATGCAGCAGCAGTAAATACAATGAAAAATTCCTGACATTACAGGTGATTATTTTCTAACACAAAAGATGTTATATCCAGTGTAACTCTATTTTGGACTAAATTATAATAGGAAAGGATGAATTAGTCTTTGGTGTAGGAGTTTGTGGTTACCTAGACGCCAGTGATCGTGACCCAATTACATTTAATACGAGAAGAGGACAGTGTTGCTGTTAACAAGTGTTCATGTATATTTTTTTCTTAATAAGGGCTGATTTTCCACAGCTGAGGAAGTAAAGCAGACCACAAGAGGAAAAAAATATACAGAAGTATTATGACTAAAAATTGAATCCTTTTTTAAATGGATTTTGTTGCATATCCAAAAAGGCACAATTCTGTAATTAAGAACTGAGGACATATTCAGTTAAAACTGATCCTGGTTTAGTAGCAAAAGGAAGGCAATAATTAGAGTGTAGAGGACAGTGAATCATAATATTGATGAAAAATCTACATGATAGATTGATTATAGTAAGATAGATTTCTGTTATTCCAGTCTCAGTTTCTTTTTGTTAGCACTAATTGTTTACTAGTATTCCTGAATATAATGAGTAAACAACAGTAGAGGTCATTTTCCTAAATGTGGCTGATGAAAATAATCTTCTGAGGGATAATAGCATAGATTTATTGTCTCTGAACAAAGAAAACAGGGAAAATAGATAGCAGCCAATGTAATGTAGGAAATGGATGTAAGAAGCTAAACAGTAAAAATTCATGGCAGTCAGCACTAAAAACAGTAAGAAAGCATTTGGTACCATAAATAGAAAACAAGCTCTGGAACACTATTATAGGAATTACTGCATTGACAACATTGTTAAACACATATATTTATTAAAGTAGTATCTTTTAATTTTTTAGAGGTCTTTCTTTTTCCACCCATAATGTTATTAGTCTTTCCAAAGATTATGGTGTGTTATAGTCTGGCCATTCTCAATAACGATGATGCCAAACACTGATTATCATTCCCCTTATCACGTCTTTCTCCTGGGATTCATTAGATCACTGGAATAGGTGGAGAGGGAACGCGCTGTTCCTTTTCAGGACCTTTTGTATCTTCCATGGATTGGAATCTGTAAGGCAAATCTATTCATCTTGTTCCCTCTGCCCAGAAATGTTTACTGACCACTTCGTCCTAGCAATATATTTTTTTTTTTTCTGTAGGAATCAGATTTAGAGAGACCAAAGTCTTACCAGGCTGCTGCTAGGGCTTACATACGCCTCCAAAGAGTGCTTACCTCATTTTCTGTTGTCATCACCATCACCACAGTCAACACTTCCTCAGCACCTTTCACCTCAGGAGAGAAAAATATCAGTACATAGCTGTGGAGAGCAGGTGGTGTCTTTGAAAATTTCTGATACTTCAAGCAATGTTCCTATTTTGCCCCAGAGTCAAAACCACACAGCCTTTTAAAAGTAACTTGTAAAAATTGAAAACAACCAATCTCAGAATAGATTATCTTCTTTTGGGCTGAAGGAAACAGATGCCAGTCTGCCTGATTCAAAGCAAGGAGGTACATCACCAGATAGTTCTTTGTTGAACTTATCCATGCTTCTCATGTAAGAGTTGTTATGTTTAGTGTAAATAATAGAATCATAGAATTGTACAAGTTGGAAGAGACCTTTAAGATCATCAAGTCCGGCCATAATGAGAAATTCCTCGAGCCAGAAGAGACTAATTCTGTAATTCAGTAGCAACAGTACTCACCTAAGATGGAACAACCCCAGTCTAAAACACTGTTCCAATTAATATTTAGTTATTCATAGGGAACAGGGGAACTCACCTGAAAAGGATATCTTTCTTGTGGGATCTGATCAAAAACGCACACAAGACCTGAGCAGCTCTTCCTGAGAAAAGTCACCTCTGATCTGTTACACTCCCATGAAGAAGTTTTGGTTAAAAAAAACAACCGAAGTTTTCGCAAAATATTTCTAACCGAATCTTTTACTGTGTCCTGCCTCTTCTTGGCTTTTGGAATAAAGCAGAAAGTTTCCTTTGGGGGTGCTGGAAAAAATGACTGAACTCCACAATAAAATTGAATCAGAGATTCATACAAAGTAACAATGACAGAGATGGTTTTTTAATGAATTTGAGGAAGATATTGCAAATGAGTTTGAGAGAGAAGTACAGCCATGTGCAACTCAGGTTAAAAAAGCCCAGAAGTTTTTGACCATTTTATAGTAGCTTATTCCTGCTGGGGATCCCTTGTTTTATAAAATATGGTTTAAAATATATGAATTTGGTTTTGTCACAGGATCAGAAGGGCAGTTTGCGTTTTGGTGGAAGGTAGTCTTTTTTTTTGATAGCTGTTCCTTTAAAAGCTGTTGGTCAGTAGATTGCAGGTGCCGAGACTTGTTCTGGTTCAGAAGGGAAGCTGATAGTTTATAAAATGATTTTTATCTTGCAAGATAATTGAAAGCTGAGTGAGAACTGTATTTGGTTTGAAATGTTAACTCTACGTGAAAACAGTGGAGGAGGAATCTAGTCCTTCTGAAGGTATTTACTTTGCCGCTCTCTTTTTCCATTATATTATACCTTCCATTCCATTTTTATTGCCTTCCTCATATTTTTCTTGTTAACCTTGAGAAGTAATAGGCTGGGATCTGGCTGTCATCTGAGTTAGGGAGAAGGTCTGTATCACCATGTTGAGATGGTCCAGGGTATCTATGCCCTCACTGGCTGGCAATGATGGGGAAGGAGGGAAACAACCTTGTAGTACAACACAAACAAGCCTGAGTAACTTGGTACCTTGCTCAGAAGCTTCAGCTGTCCTGCACCCAGGTGAACAGGCACCCAAGGTCAACGCTGTAACCTATGCTACCAGAATGAACCTTGGACCAAAGATGAAAGTAATGAATGTGCTATGTGATGCATGCTCTATTCCCTGCAGTCTGATGGCCCATATGGATTTTGCAGTAGGCAGCTGGGCACCAATTTTGCAATGACCTTTTAAGAGCAGCCCTTTTGTCTTTTCCAGTGAGGGAGAATGAAATAAATGGGATCTGAAAGCAGAGCTCAGGCTGGCTCTGAAAGAGCGACAGAAAGGTCACTTTTCTGATCAAGCTAGTACGTTTAGTGATTGGAAGGGCTTCCAGAGATCAAAGTGCTGAAGCTTTTTCTGGGTCAAGCACAACCCCACTAACCTCCACGTATGCTGAAACACCTTGAATTTCTTACCTGGTTGATCAGCTCTAGGTAAATGTGTTGCATAGAATGGACACTCTCAGCAAGCCACCGAAAGTGCTTCTATGGTTTTGCACACTCAGTCCTCAAAGATACTCACCAAATCCTTTGATTTGTGTACCCTGATGTATGATTTGTACTGGGGACTGGTATTAAATGTCAGCTTTGAAAATGGGCCTTGTCATGACTAATGCAAAATTCACTCCTGTGGTTAATTTAACGAGATAGATCGGCAGACATCATACATTTATTAAACAACCATAATTATATTTATATTAATGCTGGTCTCTGCTCAGGAGAGATTCAGGCCTGGCATAATAGGATTTGTTCATAATGCAGAAGTGAGATCTCTGAATATAGATACAGTGAGAAACTCAGGATCGTAAGAAGGCTGCTGTGTTGTGGGCTGAGCCTGAGTAGCTCTGGGATGTTCAGAGGCAGGTGAAGGCTGTGGGCTGCGACAAAGGTACATGATTAGAGCTCACGTCAGACTTGAATAATACCTACGGCTTTTGGGTTATTCTGGATGCTGCAAGGTTGGTTGAAATTCATTGGCAGAGGTATTGACCGCTGTCAGGTGCGCTGCATTTGCATGCTCCTTCACTTTAAGAGGTCAGCAAAGCACCCTGACAGTTTTAAAGGTGGCCTGCTGTGTCTGAAGTCTGTTTAGTTTCATTCTGTCTTCTCTGCGGGATACGGTATCAAGTTGTTTTGATGTGGTACTGATCACACAGCACATCTTTATGTGGACAAGATCATTGCTCAGGCTTTGGAAACAGATAAGAATTGGATTTTTCTGAATCTTCCTATGTACAATTATGTTGTTTCGGGAAAATGGACCATGATTATTGCCCTGTTTTGTTCTGTCTGGTTGCACTGATGTCTTGGGAATAAAGCAGGTTTCTGGGACAGTGGCAGCTCTGCTCAGTTGGCTGCAGGAGGCGAGAACAGCCTCTGCTGGAGTCAGCAGCGTCTGCCTGCTTCTTATGCTGACACAGTGCCCACTACTCCTCCTCTGCATACTGATGTCCCATATCTGTAGTCTGCTTGTCTGTCACCGTAAACAGGGGAGAACAGAGGTGACAGTGTTGGATTGAAGGGCTGTAAGTGATTATTGATTCCCAGGCCTCTTGCATTCCTGGAGGTGGGGGTCAGGAAGGGTGTGTGTTTGGGTACAGGCATGAGCATACAAGTTTGTAATGGTATGTTAGCACCGGTGAGCAATAGGATGTACATGTTTATGCTTTTCAAGTGGATTTGTATACGCTGTAGTTAGTTGCGTGCTTGTATGCACACTAAAGGATGCGCTTATACATTATACTTGGAAAAAGTTGTGCACAAGGGTGTGTGCATTAAAACGATGTGTGTAAGTGTGCATTTATCTCTGCTTATAGGCAGAATGCTATGTAATTGGCATTGGTATTTATTGCTTGCAATATGCAAGTGCACGTATCTTGTGTGCAAATGTGTAATAGCACATGGGGCTGCTTGTGGCTCTATATTGGGCTAAGTGTAGCTAAAATGATGATGGGCTGTGTGGCATTCTGCTGTTGTGTGACACCGACACAGTTGCTAGTGCTGGTAGGGCAGGGAGAAGGCAGAGATGCATAACCCTCAGCCTTCCTGCTGAATCTTTCCTGCACAGCGCACGTGGGAGTCTGTAGTAGCCTGTGAAGGGGAAAGGGAGCTCATTTCTAAATGAGAACTGAAAAGAAAATGCACACAGTAAGGATTGATTCATTAGATTCAGATTTCATTAGCTTCTGATCTCTCTGTTCACAGGAGAAAAGTCACACTTCCTTTGTGACCTTTTAGTAAATGCAAAGCTAGAGGGGAAATCTGTCTTTCAGTTCTTTTACGTTTGTAACTAATTCGAGTGGAGGTGTGGAGTGCAGTGTATGGGATGGCAATGAACCCCGCTGAAGGACAACACGCTCGCAATACTGGCGTTTGTGCGCGTGCTGCTTGCAGCAGGGACGAATGTCTTCTGAGGTCCTGTCCCATCCCTTCTTCCAGCTGAGATCGGAGCAGAAGGGCAGAGTAGCCTCCTCACACTGTGCAGTCCAGTTCAGTGCCACCTTATTGACGTGAGGAGTGCCAAGCTGGTGTAAAGCAAAACCAGTACAGGCAGTGCCTGTCAGTACCATTTCTTTAAGCTGATGTTACCTGCTGTATTGTAGAAAAAGGCTGAAAGGAGCACACCCTATGTTCCTTGGCTTTTCTTGCCTTTCCTTAGGGGGTTCCACAGCTCTTTAGAAATGTCTTTCTCAACATAATTACCTTTTGAATTAAAATAACATGGATAGATTTTGTGGCATCGGAGGACAGGACAAAGTAAGACCATTTCAAGCGGAGATGTGGAGTCAGATCCCATTTAGGTACCCTCAACCTGTTGATTCAGAGATACTCAGCACATCAAAGATGTGTAAATGGTGAAGTGTTGTGCCTTTGATACTAATTACAGAATCACAGAATCATAGGGTTGGAAGGGACCTCTGGAGGTCACCCAGTCCAACCCCCTGCCGGAGCAGGGTCACCCAGAGCAGGGGGCACAGGAACGCCTCCAGGGGTGTTTGAATGTCTCCAGAGACGGAGACTCCACCACCTCCCTGGGCAGCCTGTGCGAGGGCTCTGCCACCCTCAAGGGAAAGAAGTTCCTCCTCAGGTTAAGGTGGAACTTCCTGTGCTCAAGTTTGTGCCCATTGCCTCTTGTCCTGTCCCTGGGCACCACTGAAAACAGCCTGGCCCCATCCTCCTGACACCCACCCTTGAAGTATTTATAAGTGTTGATTAGGTCCCCCCTCAGACATATCTTTCCAGACTGAAGGGACGCAATTACAAAGGCAGGCACTTGATATCGGAGTATTCCCTAACTTTTTATTGTCTGCTGTTGACTGGCATAGAATGAATGACATCTTCTGTGACTTCATTGCTAGAAAGGAGGAGAAATCTTATCAGTATTTTCTATGTCTCTTTGGAATAATCTTTTGTGACACTCTCTGGGAGAGAAAAAGCCCAGGTTGATTTATGAATTCATGTGAAAAGGTTCTTAAAAGAGGGACAGCTTGAAAAGAGATCAATTTCATTGTGGTACAGATTTGGCTTGTTATCTGCTCATACATCCCAAGAACAAGAAGCATGTGGCTCTTCTGTGCCTGCTCAGAATACTTAAGTACAGTCCAGATGGCATTTAAGGTCAGGCTGGCATTGCTGGAGATCCTGACTGTTCAAAATAGGGGAGGGTAAAATTGTGGAGAGGCTTCTTTCATGAACATTGAATAACAGGTATTTCAATCCCCAAGGTGCTTCATTAAGGATCCTGCTCTTTCCAGTCAGTTTCACTGATTTCACTTGAGAGTGCACGGCTCTGATAAACAGAATTAAACGTGAGTTCTCATAACTCTTTATCCAGAATCTAAACCTTAAAGAGCTTCCAAAAAGGCAGAATCAGTAATTGAAGGCCTTCTCTTTGAGAGAGCCAGAACACTTGCAAGAAAACCAGAAGTATTTTACCCATAATAGCTCTGTGTCAGCACCACAGAGGCTTGGCATAACCCCAAAATGCATCTTCTTTATATATTTGTGCTTGCATTTAAAAAGAAAAAAGGAAAACCAAAGCCTTAAGATCTTTCTGTCCTCTGTGGCACATAGCACTTCTGTGTGCAACATCATAAAATTACTTGTAATATGTAGAGAACTTGGTCTATAAGATTGTATAGAATTTGCTTCCCATTTGGAGGGAGATTCGGCAGTATTGTCCGTGGAGAGGATAATGCCCCACATAACTCGTATGACCTGCCTCTGTGAGCTTACTGTTGGTCTGGGAATGAATGTTTTGCCCCTGTGAATGGAAGCGCCCACAGCTCTTACAGACCTGGTCTGAGAAGCTGTAGGGACTGAATTAAGACTTTGTCTTTATCGATTACACATGATCATTTGTGGGTTTCAGATGCAGAAGAGAAGCTGCAGAGGTGGACAGAGCAAAAGGGATGTTCAATCACAGGTGGATTTGAATGTTTTTTAGTTGCTGGATATTTGTGTTTCCATTCCTTGGTGTAAGATGGACACCAGACCAAGGGGCTTTGGAGTGGCTTTAGGGCAACTGCAGGGGGAAATTCATAAGTGGTGAGCTGGGCCTGCTGAAGGTGGGATCTGTTCCATTTTCCAGTCTGAAAGCAGAATGGCAGAGACTGCAGGGTGGAGGAGGATGAGCAGGGCACAGTTAGTGTCACTGAGCCACAGAAAGCATAGCACAGGTTTATGGTTATGCATGACTATAGCCTGCATAATCTATCGCTTGCTGTCGAGTGTACTATGTTCACATACAGATAAAGAACTGAACAAGAACAGAGTATATTTTTCCCAAATCATTTGCCAATCACTTTTGATTTTTTTATTAGGAGTCTGGAAGAGTCTGGGTAATAGTTCTGCTCAGCTTGGCTCCGCGTGAAAGGGCTTAATTTTTATGTTTCCATTTAGTCATTTTTATTGTGTTGTTTCTTAGCTTGTTGATGAATAAATCCTAGTTACGCTGAAGCAAATGCCTGGGAAATAGAAAAACAATCTTGTGTATGCACCCTTTGTATGTATTGGGGGTGACAGGTCTTGCTGCGTGTGGTGTAATTAATTCACTTATAAAGGACCAAGGTCTGCATTCTTGTGTTTTCCTATTATAACACTAATTACTAGAAATTATTAGCATGGTATTAATAAATGCGTGCAGACCCGTGTGAACAATTTGCAAGAGAAACAGAGAGGAATCTTTGTGTGTTTCCTGTACTTTTCTAAATCACGCATTAGGTGAGTGTTTGTACTGGTGGGGTGTTTATGCGCGGTGAATATTTGTGAGCGCAAACTTGGAAGTGTGTCAGTGGAAGACTACGATTGAATGTGGGTATGTGCACATGAGTGTGGGAACTACCCCAAAACACGTTCTCTCAGACCTTCAAGTGTGCAAATATGCACTGGTGTGCCTGATGAACACAACATTTTAATTGTGTACTCATGAATGGGTGCTATTTGTTACGATACCTGTGTCTCAGAAGTGCATCTCTGTGCATCTGTGATCGTGTGTGTGTGTATGCACAGGTGTGTGACTGTGTCTGATTAGTGCACATCACCCCAAACAGGAGATAATACAAAGTACAAAAATCTTCTAGAAACTCGACCTCCATCATATTTAACAGTCATTTCGTATTAAGCAGCAGGCAATTTTCCTCTGCAAAAGAAGAGAAGCAACTGAAAAGAGTGTAAGAGGGCACCTATGGCAGTGACCATGCAGGTTACTGTCAGTCTGAGACAGAGAACTTCCCATATGTGCCTTTTTCTCTCACTGATCCTCACAGCTGTGACCTCTACTAGTAGCAATTAAAGCCTTTGGGGTTTGGATTTTTTTTTTTTTTCCTTTCAGAGAAACACACACAAGAGCTTGGCAGAAACTGGCATTTCTTGAAAGTCATGTCTAATGTTTTTTCCACTGTCAGCCAGTTCCTTCCTTTAGTCTCTGAGCATAAGACTTGCCAATAAAAGTCCAGAAATAGCTTCTCTCACTAGAACTAATGTTTGCCAACAATAGCTAGGGAAGAGGAAAAGAAACCTATTTTTGTAGTTGGATTCTAACATGAGGTAACCCTGTTGGCTTTAACAAAAATTAATTTGGCACCTAAAGGTAAAAGTTTTATTTGTTCTGGAAAGTTTTTTGACCAAATTCAAATATGATGGGTGAAGAGGTGATATGTGTTGGTTACTTGAGGGACAGGAAGGTGTCAGTCAAGTGCACGTAACGTAATGCAGTGAAGTTGATCTTAATGCAGCTGTGGTTGAGGATGTTGTAACTTCTATATTAAGGAGTGTGGGAGAAAGCAGAGTATGTCCCAGCCAATCCGATGTCCATCAACCTGATAGCCCTTCTTGTCTGAGATATCCCCAACATCAGGACTGAATGTGAGAGCTGGAGTGGAAGGGACAGGCAAGTTCAGCTCAGCTAGTGATAGACAGACAGGTTGAGAGACCAGTTTCTCCTGTTTAGGCTACAACTTCTGCACTATTGCTCATCGGGGGTTAAGAAGGACAGTTGGGGTTCCTGTACTGAGAAAAGAATTAAGGCCAGTGATAGCAATGGGAGAAATAGATTTAAAACCAGATGTCCCTCCTTGCCAGCCAAGGCCCTATCCCACTGCTGCGGAGCAAGGTGAGCAGGTCAGGGCTGTGAAGGACAGTCGGGTTCAACAAAGAGCCCAGGTCACCAGACAAGGCCATGGTGAGGAAGCACATCCAAGGTGAAGCCAGGAACATAAGCCAGTGAATCAGGATCAGGTCCAGTGATGGGGACTGGGGTCAACCTAGCAATCACCTGATAGGTCCGTAGTGACAAGGCAGGTCCAAGGTGAAGCCAGGAGGTCATTCCATGGGTCAGAGTCCAGATTGATGGGGCCTGTGGACAGATACGTTTGTTGCTTTGCTTGGGGAGGCAAAATCAGATTCAGGTTCTCAGTTGCTATAATACCAGCTATTCTGATAGAAGCAGACATCTTTCAGTGTTGCATCCATCTGCTGCTGTCCTTGAGCATCACCACTCTCTCCTCAACTCACGTGGCTTTTTAGCCCTCCTGTTGCTTGAAAGCCAGTGGTTGTATGTCATCTTCCTGAGCCTGTCCAGATTCCACCCCATCAGTCCCTGCTGTGTGGGGAGAGCAGCAGCTCCCTATCCACCTTGTACTCTGCCACCCAGCAGCACCTGCAGAGACTGGAGATTCTTTGTTAGAGCCACAGTTGTGCTCAGAGGCTTGCTGGACCTGTCCGTCCTCAGGCTGGTACTCAAGAAGCTGGGAGTGAACCTGCTGTATGACAGCCAGTGAGTAAAGGAATCCAGGCTCCCCAGAGTACGGGGATGGGCACATAATCTGCCCGAGGGAAGGACTTCTTATTCTCAGGAGAAAGGGGAGAACCAGGGGGAAACTGAAGATCTGACTGCTGTCCTGTTTTTAGCAGCTCTCTGTCGTTTTATCTGAGTTTCACGTATTGCTCTTATTTTATTACAAAAAAAAAAAATACAAATTCTTTTTAAAACAGACTCATCTTTAGTTTTGGAGTATTTTGGGATTTTTGGTTTTTTTTTTAGTGTATTTTATTTTAAACTTAATTTCTTATTAGTCCCTGATTATTAAAAAAAAAAAAGTATGGCAGAATTCCAGATTAATAGCTTTAAACAATCTTATTCCTAGCAGTGAGAGGTAGAGAGAATTGTGGGCTCTCTCTCCCTAGCTCTGCCAGTGCCCTTGACGAGGTGCCTTTGACTACATTACTCCTCCTCTGATTCAGCATCCCTCCTTGCAGCTTGCTGTACTGCTCTCCTATCTCCCCGGGGGTATCCTGCGATTAATTGAGGGATGTATCTAAATGGCTTTAGCATGCAAGCCAGAAGTCCACAGGGACAAAGCTTTTACTAGGGCAAGAATAAAGGTCAGGCCCTTGCTGACATAGTTGTCTTGATTAATTAATACACTAATCTCTATAACTCCTCTTCAGCAAATATAATTTGGCCTCAACCCTTGTTTTGTTCATTTTTCTGTGACTTAGCTCTGAGAGAACTAGTGAAAAGACCGAGGTGGAAAATACTGCTTCTCACCACATCGCCTGCCCTCGATCAGCCCTATGCCTTGTTCCCCCCTTGACGTCCTTTGCCTTTGCTTGTCCCAGGGCTTTGCAGAAAAGTCCCCATGCCAGTTAAATGACTCTTCACTGGATACCAAAACAGAGTTATCACTCTTTTACAGATTTGAGCAGTGATTTCTCAGCTTGTAAGTCTCTTTCTCTCTCTTCCTCTTCTCCTTGGTGGGGGAGACCATCAGTTGTTTGTTTCAGTGGCCAGTCTGGCCCAAACCACGACAAATTACTAGGAAAACAGTGTGTGGAATTGGCTGAAGAGGCGAGTTACATTTGATACTGATTTCCTGTGGGTTTTTTTCTATGGGAAAGTGCAAGAGCAATGCCAGAAAATGTTAGGGAGTCTTTGTTTCCTTGGCGAAGCCTGCTGAAGGGTTGAGTAGCCACCCGTGACTGCAGGAAGGAGATGCTGGTAGTTTGGAATCTGTGACTGATACAGCTCTGGGGCTTGGTGTTTTGGGATGGCTGCTTTTCAACATAGAGACTGTCCAGGATCTATTAGGGATCGCTACCAGCATCAGAAGACGCAGCAGGGCTTGGAGAGGAGCAGAAGGCAGAGTGAGCAAATGTGTGTGGTGAAGCGCAGTGAACCGAACCATCCTTGGATGAGTAAGAGGGAATATTCTCTCCAGGTTGCTACCCGGTGGGAAATCAAAGAAATGAAGAAAATATCTCCTTGTCTCCTATTCAGCTCTTAGTTCTGGTTTGTTGTACTTTCCATTCCTTTGCGATTACATCCGTGTCTCAGTCAGGTATTGTTTTCTGCTTGAGTTGGGAACATTCCCTAAAGCTGTTCTGAGCGCACAATACTCTTGTTCTCTTTCCCAGGCCAATTTTAGACTGAATTTTGGCAGATTACACAAGTGCAGCATATTTACTGTCCCTGTCTTACATCATCATTTTCCTGTATCATTTATTTCTCCTTTGACAGATTTTTAACACTGTCAGTCTAATATGCATCAGAGGTTGAAGTGTATTACCATAATGCAGTGTATTGTGGGTAATCCCATGCAAATTGTTCTGTGGAGAGTCATGCTGAATTACATTCTTGCCTCAAAAAAAGAAAAAAAGGCAAAACAAAGGCTTTTTTTTTTTTTTTAACTGTTCTTTGGATTTCAGGGCAGCTGCCAGAGGCACAGGTTTGAGCCAGTTGTTTGACATTCAGCCCCAGATGCAGTGACGCTCATCCTCACAGGACACTGCTGAAAGGATGGTGTTGTGCGCCGCAGTGGGTTTTCTATATATGTGTCTCTGATGCCGAGTTTTAAAACATTGCTAGCTCGTCAAAGGAAAAATCTGAGTGAATATTGGAGTGGCACAGCAAAGAGAAATGTCTCTTGCTGCTTTTTCCAAATCCATCGTACAAACATCGATAGGAAACATCAGTTTTTATGAACTTAAAGGGCATCAGATGCTGCTTGGAAGTGGCAGATCTGATCGTATGTAGTGTTGTTTTTATATCTTTCTCTTCTGTTTGTTCTTTGTTACCAAGGTCATTTGCTTCGAAATTGGCTGCTTTGTTCCTCCAAAAGTCAGTATACTTCCCCAAACTGAAGCAGTAATCCTCCCTTTGGACAGAACACTTGATTGTGGTAGAAATGATTGCGATGTCACAAACAGAGGATTATCATTTTCAGTGGAAATCATAAAAGCAGGTTGAAAAGGACTCCTAAGAAAGAGGCAGCTTGTTCTTACGCAAATTTTCTCAGGTGGTACGGCTGCAAGATGAGAAAACCTGAAAGCCTGTAATCTGGAGTCAGCATCTTCTCTGCTGATAAAGGTTTTGCTGCTTTGCTGTGAATGGTCAGTAGGTTGTCAAAGACTCAGAGACTTGTAGTTTATCTTCGCAAGTCCTGCGTGCTTCTCACCTGATGCCCTGGGAGGTGAAGCATTTATCAGCTGCTATGCATTTCCTTCCTGCTGGTCTCCATCTCTGAAAAAGCCAACGTGGAAATATCCTCGGCAGAACAAGGGGAAATGCAAGCTGCTTTTGTGTGAGTCACATCAGTTATCCCACTTGCTAGAGATAGCTGCCTCCCCCTCACCCCAGCTCTGTCTCTCTGATCCTGTCTCCCTTTCTTCAGTCTGTTCCTTACAGTCTTCAAAGACCTGATTTCTTTTTCTCTCCAAAAGCACAGTAAGTGGAGACGTTAAACTGAGCCTGTGCTGGTGGAATTGTATAGGGGAAAAGGCTTATAGGTGGTTTGCAAAAGTTTGCGTCCCACTACCAGGTCTAGCTGAATTTCCTCCTTGGTTAAGAATTCCAAATGTCTAAGGTCATGTGCATGCTCCTGGTCAGTTCCTCGAGGTCAAGCACCACAGCTTGATCTCTTCTGTAATAAAGTAGGAGCTTCAGTTTTGATTTCCGTTTTTGTTTTCCCTTTAATAGTAATTTTTCCTGCCAAAATTAAGGTAAAAATATCCATCAGCTATCCTAGTGGCTGTCAATTTACTTTGTGTCACTGGACACGTGGGCTGGTGATAAAATGAGGCATGTAAACCCTGGTTAGCAGTTGATGGCAGCTTTTTCACCTGAAAGAATTTTCCTGATATTTGATTTCTGACTGTGGAGTCCACATTCCTGGGACTCACTGCAGGGTGTACCTCCTAATTACAGCCTCTTAATGAAATGATCAGTGACTTGCCCTTGGGCCATCTGGTGAAATCTCCCTTTGACTCAGCCCTCTCATGTATTCTTTAACTCTTTATGTGGTATTATTGTATTACACGTTCATTACATGAACCTGTATTAAATCAGAGCAGCCATCAAAGAGGGTCCTGCAGTACTTTTGCCTGAATTACCCTCAGTGTTATCAGCCGTTCTCCAGGTGGCTAGTACAGAGTATTCAAAAGAAAGAGAAAAAAAAAGGAAGCGGTCAGATTTTCACTGCTATAACCCATTTTCTGTTAAATGTGGCAAGCAGCAAGAAGGGTCCTGTGTCAGAACGATTGTGCTGACACTTGTAAGAAAACAGCCAACAAGCTCCTTGCTCGTACTCCCGTCCTTCAGTTTCAAAGGGAGCAGTTACCAGGCTGGGGGAAGCCCTGTCCTCTGCAGTGTCTCTCTCCTCTCTGATCTGAGCTGGGCACAGATGCTTTTTGTGCTTTCCAATGTGCCTTTGGCTTGGAAAAATCAATGACTCCTTTGTTGTTTTTCAAAAGTGCTAATACAATAAATCGTAGAATCATAGTTGCTTCCTGTCACTGATCCGGAGGTTGCAGGGAGCAATAGGTGGGGAGGCCAGCTTTGATGGTGTTTGCTGAAGATGACCAAAGAGAATTTGTGATATGAAAAGAAGAAATTAGCCTAGGGGGAGTCATTTATAATTTAGGAAAAAAGTCTCAGGTAGCTCTTGAGTTATATCACCATAAGGGGATGGACATACAGTGCATGAAAGGTTAGAGTAAGGAAAACTGAAATGGAAGAGGAAGGTGAAGAACTGTAGATGGCTCTGTGTCCTCTCACCTGCGGATTTCTGTGTGAGGATTTATTTAAAGTAAGTTTTTAAGGAGACCAATGCACAGAGAGTCTCAGGATAATCTCTTCTGAACACGTGCACATAATTATTGCCCCGTGGAAGCTGGCATGTGGTGTGATCTGGGCAGGAAAACCACCACCAGGTGGAAGCTCTACTCTGAGGCCATTGGCAGAAGATCTTGGAGGAAATGAATGATTTTGTGGTGAGCAGGATTAGATCTGGAAAAAAGTAGTATGCTTCAAGGCATGATCAAAAGGCTCTGGAAGAAAATACGGGACTCCACCCAACTGGAAAAATAAGAGATTGTGTAAACTGAAATCTGGGTGCATTCTGGAGGTATTTGTGCAGCCCTGGAGCCAAAAGTCCATGGGCAGAGCTGGTAGGGAACAGCCAGGATGGGAACAGAGCGGGATGCTGTGGGACCAGGCTGGCTGGTTTATACATGCAGACTAATGCTCGCAGATTGTCTGCTGTGTTATTTTATATTTGGCTTAAGTTATAACTCACAGAAACAGATGAAGCCCAGGTTTTGTTCCTATAGGAGTTGTAAGGAAACCAAGGAGCAGAAGACTTCAACTACTAAGAAGAATTCATTAAAAATGGCCAGCTGACTAGCTAGGAGACTGTCTAAAATGTGTTTAACAAGGAGTTAATTATGATTCTTCCTGTTTAAAGATTTACTCCATGGGACGAGAGAACCACCAATAACAGAACCACAGGCACTGGAGGAACCCAGGGATGAGGAAACACGACTGAGAGTGGTAACAGTGCCTTGAAAATATGGTGGATTTTTTTTGAAAGAGGGATGGGGATTGGAAGATGAAGGAGAAGTGGTATGTAACATTTCATGCATGGCTTTCAAGGGTGAATCAAGACTAATTTTCATGCAGACTGGATTGGTGGGCCTCCCAGGTGAGTTGGAGCTGAGAAAAGAAGAGCTTCCTGCAAAAAAAAGGCATCAAGAGATGTTGGGAGTTACGGAGTGAGATACAAAATGACTGTTTGTGTAGGCAAAACCTAGTTAAAAAGCTGGAAAAAATAGGTAGGTTACAGATGGCATCCTTGGGATGGAAAGAAACTGATAATAAGGTGACTCCAGCTACCACTCTGTGAATATTGCTGGGCAATATTTATAATTGTAATGACTGGAAGGAAAGGAAAACAGTAAGATAATAAGCTTTACTGTTGCACCCATTGCAAATTATATAGTAGGAAGGAGGACTGAAAGACTGTGGGTACTAGAATGGAAGGTGAAACATAGGCAGTGACAGGGTAAAGCATGTTTGAAGGAATAGTTTAAAGCATTCAGATACATGGTTGAGTTCTGAATTAGCTCTAACCATTCAAGGAAACATAAGTAGCTATTATAAAGACAGCTTGATAAAGATGTCTGTGCCATGTGCAGCAGCAGCAATAAAAAAAAATAATAAATAAGATGCCTGCATCTGTGAAGACAAAGGTAGACTTGGAAGAAGCTATAATCTCCCTATAGACATGAATGGTAATACCTCCTGTGGAGCACTGTGTTTTTTATGGGTCATTTCTTCAGTAAGAGACAAAGCAGCGATAAAGAAGGGCTGGAGAGAGCACACGGAAGTGTTTAGTGGCCTGGAAGGCAGCTTCAATACAGGGAAAGCATTAGGGATACTAGAGCTGCTGAGTTATAAAGGGAAGGAATAAAGCGTTACCATGCAGAGAGAGCAGCGCTGGGCACTGTGCTGAGGAGAGGCTCTGCAGCGGTGTGGATGTTTGGTGGCAGTGTACCAGGAAGCAGGCTCACCATCCCTTTGGATTCTCCTCCACATAACATTGCTGCCAGGCCCAGACATAGTTTCACTGGTCTGCTAGTCTCCATAGTGCACTGGTGTGGGAGTAGAGCGATGGAGATAGCGTGGGGCAGTGTGTTATCAGGCTGTAGTATCGGGAGGGATGTCTGGGTCATGCTGTGTTGCCTTCTCGCTAAATCTGCTCTAGTTCTTCAACCCCTGTGTCGGTGCAACTGTGAGAGGTACAATGATAGAGGGATCTCATTTTGGATGGGGAAGAAAAGCACGCTAGCTTTGATGTGTCATTCTGGTCAATACATATTTTCATCACCTCTGTGATGGGAAGAACAGCATGTATTTTATTGGGATAAGAGGAAAAGGCTAGAAGGTTTCCTCCATTGCATTTTATAGCACAGTGAGTTTTAAGATACTAACTACTTCAGAAATTCCCAGTATTGTTACTTTAAATACTTTAAAACCACACAGAAAAATAACAAGATGTTGTGTAATACAATACAAG
Source organism: Rhinoptilus africanus (assembly GCA_013400135.1). Lineage (NCBI taxonomy): Eukaryota > Metazoa > Chordata > Aves > Charadriiformes > Glareolidae > Rhinoptilus > Rhinoptilus africanus. Next base: position 109,195 of record VXBO01011658.1, read on the forward strand.
GATATGAGCCCATGTCATGAAATTAAGGTGGAACAGTTGATTCTTTACGTAACACATAATTAACCTGGGGATCCCCATGGTGGATGGCATTATGAAGACAAATACTTTATTAAGAATTTCTGAAACAGGTTAGACACTTTATGAATAGCATCTGCAATTACATTATCCAGAATAAAGCTATAAGTATCATAAATCCTTTTGCTCCAAGGCATGTGGTGATCACCAGCCAGGATTAGAAAATTATTTTACTCTCATGGTGAAATACAGCCAAACTGGGTAAATTCATAGTTGAAAATAAGGCTTGGGTGGGCCAAGAGTCTGGTCACATTTTTGTACGCTGAAGTTATTTATACAGGCATAATTTTAAATGGAAGTAGAGAGGGAGGAAAAATGATCCAGGGATTAGGCTGCCAATTTAGGACTTGCAAAATTTCTGCTTCTTGCTCTCCCAGACTGCTTTTAAGAGCTAATTCATTTGACACAGATTCTCAGACATCCTTAGAGCCCCACCTCACACTTAATCTTCAGATACCTCAGGCTATAGCCTGTCTGTGACTTGTTCCAGGTTCCACAGTGATAGCAGGAAAAAATAAGTATGTGAGAGAAAGTCATGGATAGACTACTGATGAGTTTTCTAGGCACCATCAGATGGGGCGATACCAGTTAACCTGGTGCAAATACTGGGAGTGTAGGGAAGAAAGATGCTTTCTTGAATCAAGCACTCAATTGTCACCAATGTAAGGTAGCCGCTTTGTTTCCTCACGCTGCCTGAATCTCTATGTGACTTTGAACTGTTCCCTAGTTCTGTTCCCTATCTGCCAAGTAAGAGGCTTAAGTATCATGGAGCAGCATTTGTTTTCCCTTAGGAATTAGTTTGTTGGGGGGGGTTGTTTTGTGGATTTTTTCATTTAAAAAAAAGCATTGTCCATTGTTTTTGTTAGGTCTGCTATCAAAAGCTTTCCTCTGAACTGTCACTTCCAAGATCACTCTTCTTCATCAGATGGTACAGACAGGCTTCTCCTCCCCAGAACTGTCCCCAGTCCTTAGGCTGGAATTTGAGAGACTCCTGAGCCCTGTCACCGGGAAACAATGGAGACTCCTCCAAAGTGCTCAGTCCTGGCCAGGCATTATCTCTACAGCCTCTTCAGTTCTGTTTAAAAAGACACTGAGGGATGAGATGAAAGATTGCTCAGTGCCTGCAAAGAGAGGGATAATCTGTTGATGCTAGTCCAGGTCCATCCAAAGCCTAAAAATAGGTCCTTAGCGTGTCACGCGGTAATGAATGAGACAGAAAACCAATGTTCTACTCAACTTTATTGGAAAGCAAGAACTCTGCAAAGAATAGCATCTTCCTGTATGGTTTGCCTGCGTAGGGGAAAATGTCGTCATTTCTCCTTTTGCTTTTTGTTCATCTTTTATTCTGGACATGACTAACCTTCACAATTATGGCTTATAAAAAAAAAAAAAGGAAGAAAAAATAAAGGAAAAAAAAAAAAGCAAAAGTATGGTCTGTCCCCATGCTATTCAAGAAGCAGGCTGGCAAAGCTGAGCTTTCTGGTACCCTGCACTGCTTTCAGTCTCGTAAGGCAATGCAGAACAGGTACAACAGCATCCAATGGATGTGGAAGCATTCCCTATCCAACTAGTACCTCTCTGTATGAGTGTGCCATCTCTAGGGAGGTGGGAAGTTAAAGCCACCCTTGTCTCTGTCCTGGATAATTTGTGATTTGTTGACACATAGCATGAGATAACAGTGTGTGGGACAGAGTGGCCAAGCAAAGTGGCCAGCTGACATTGGCAAATGCAACGCTAATATAATTTCTCCGGCTTTTCCAACAGATGATGAGCTTGCCATGTGATGAGGATGGAGTAATTCATGGGAGCTGATTAAAGAAAGGAGAAAGGATGCTGAGGGAGGAGCAGAGAAAGAGAAGTTGGGAAGGGAGAAAAGGATGGAGGGAAAGGATAGTGAGACAGCTTTGGAAATACTGTGAGAGAAAGGTGTGGAGATTGAAATGTCAGCACAGTGGAAAGAAGGAAGAAACCCCTTCCCGCAGTAGACCTGGAGAATTCATTATCTAAATAATCGTTTTGCTGGAGAACTTGGTCACAAGTTTCTCTGTTTGCTAAATCCCAAGTTCTCCTATGAGGAGCTTGTTCAGGACTCTTTCTCCAGCAGATCAGAGGGAGAAGGTATTTCATCTTCCTCTTCGCTCCATTCCTTGAACAGCATTGTCTGCAATATATGTATCTTTAACCGGGGAAAGAATCCATTTGAATTATTAAAACGATAGCCACTTCTTAGTTTCTGTACCCAAGAAGTTTGCTCAGCCCCAGCTCAGGCAAAGCAGCTCAGCAAAAGTTTGGTGAGAGGATCCAAGGAGAGCTAGGGCTTGTTTCCTCACCATGTGGCCAGAGTACCAGATGTAACGAGGACAGACATTCAGAGCAAGGCACACCTCTCCAAGGGTGAGAAGGGGGTAGAGGTTTCCGTTAGCTCTCCGCTTGTTATCATTCCTCTGTATCAGCATCCATTGACCTCAGCAACCCCTCCTTCTTTCTCATCCTTTTATCTTTCCTGTCCTTTTATCTTCTGTCTCTAACGCCAGCTTCTCTCATCTTTCTTTCTAGAAATTCCTCTTAGCCACCTTTTTTGGTTTTTTTTCTTGCATCTTCAGCCTTTTCTGCTCGCTTAATCCTCTTGAAAACTTTTGGCCCAGATTCTTCCCATCCTTATCCCCTTCACTTCATCTGTTATGCACGCCGTACCTGCTGCTTAGGGATCTCCGAGGCATGAGAAAACCTGCCTTATTCCCTACTGTCCTAGTTGTCCGAATAGCCTGTTCCCCAGCGTGTGCCTGCATATTTTCATTCACGGGGGTTGACAGGACAGTATCTTTCAGAGCTGGCCCAAGCTAAAATTAAGGCTGCAAACACCAGGCACCAAATGCTTCATTCAGCTCTGGTTTATCCTCTAGAGCCTCCAAATGGTTTCTATCAGTATTCTGAGGCAGAGCTCACTGATGGAATTAGTGAGAAACCAGACTGTCAATTTATTTATACCCAGCCTTAGGGCATAACCATTGTGCATGTGTAAAGCTATTGAGATGCAGAGAATATTCTGTAAGTGTGTATGTATATGTATTGACTGGAAGTGAGTTTGCAGGGAAAAGCTGTTGCCCCAAGGACCAAGTAGTGACCAGAAGAGGGAGAGGCTGCTGAAGTGGCCATGCTGCATGCCAAAGATCCCTTTCCTCTGAGCACAGGAAACAAATGATCCCTCTGAAATCTTTTGTCTGCCTGTGTTTATTAGTATCTTCTAACTCTAATTTCACTGTAGTTCTACTTACCCTTGGGAAGAAATTTCAAATTTAACTTTTGGAGTCCTTCCACCTTCTCCAACAATATCTGCATTATGAAATTCTTGCTGCCTTTGGCTTCAGGAGCGTTTCAAGCCTATGAGTAATGAATAACCAAGTTTTTCCACTGTGTTGTCATTTAGCCTCTGAAGCATTTTGAGGGCAAGTTGAGAGAGATTAAAAACGTTTAGTTGTGGATATTTATTACTGCACGCAGTGCAGCACATCAGTGCTGAGTAAGAATTAACTGTTTTTCCAGTATGATTTAATCAATTTTTTATTTTTTAGGAAAATTTGTATTCATAATGTCCTAGTCAAATGATAAGTCAAGGAATAGCTTTTTTTCCTGCTCCCCGATTTCCTATTACTTTGACAGTGTCAATTAAGAGATGCAGGTGAGCATCCTGCTGCCTCAGCTGTTATGCTAGCAACAGTTTGGGCAGAAGAAATTAATTGGTCTAACTAGACCAAGAGTTAATAGACTAAGTGTCTGTTTCATTCATCTGACTGGCCATGTCACCTACCTCTGGAATTTGTTTCTTCCCATGAAAAATAATTATATCCAAAACTTGGACTGTTATTAGATGTCACCTCCTCCCATGCTGTCTGTTGCAGATTGAAAATGTGAAAAGGGATTAGGAAAAGTTGTTTAGCTCCGTTATTCTCTCTAATAGCCAGGAAACAATTAACCTGTTATCACGTAACATGATGCCTGCAAAAGACTGCATGACAGGGCCCTTGGGACCAATGAACATATTTGTGCTGTGCAGTGGAGTGTGGTGCATCAACCTGGTGCTGGTCCAAACTGGTACTTTCATGTAACAGAGAGCAGAAACTATGTGATGTGAGCTGGTCATCAAAGCAGGATAGCTTTGTTAGCATGTTTCCGAAGCTGGACTAATTAGGACTGATGAGTTTATCTGCAGCTTTCTGGTGCAGAGATACTGTTTCCTGCTTCAGAATTTGCTTAGATTCTGCTGGCTTGGAAAACTTTCACCATGCTCCACTGCTCACATAGACATGTCCAAAGGAGGACAGAGCCATAAAGCATCGTGCTGGAGAGAAAGACAGGGTGACTGAGAGTCCAGCCTGGCGGGACACTGCAGGGGAGTTGCTGGCAGGCAGAGCAGCTTGCTCCCGTACAGCTGTGGCAAACGGACCGTATGCTGCCACTGTGTGTAGAAGCAGCACAGCTTCACTGCCACGGAGGTGTGCTTCCTACCAGCTTATTGACCAAACCAAGGTGGACCAGTTCTACTGTTCTTTTCTTCTTTTTTGCATTTCTTGTAGCATATTTTCATAACTCTGAGTTGTAAGCACAATCTCAAAATGTTGACAATTGTGTGTGTTGTAGAACTACAAGGGAAATGCCAGGAGACCAGGCTTCTCTTCCCGCAATGCAAGAGGGACCAATTACTCACCACTATAGCAGCTCCTGGCATTGCTAGCAAGTGCCATCAATACCATTAGTTTGATATGTCATTTCTGTCAGCAGCTTCAGTTTAATGGTAGTCATGCCACGCACCTCCAGCTCCACCCTCGGAGAGCTGAGGAGGGAGGAAGGAAAGGGAGAGAAGTATCTCAGTTAAAAAATAAAAGTCTGCCTATGTTTGAAGTGAATAAAGCATGTTAACAAGTAATCCTCTAGCTGAGGTTTCCAGCTGTTACTCCTGAGCTGTCTGCTATCAAAGCAATATGGGTCCATCGTACAGCAGCTAACTTCATTGCATGAGCAATTACTGTCTGAGGCTTCTGAGGTATATTAGAGTTTTATTATTATTATTTCTCTGCTCATAGTTTCTTAAGGCCTCTTCATATCCTGAATAAAGCCCTTGGGAATCATAAAGCCACAGGCTGAGTTTTAGCACAGTCATAGAATCATAGAATCATAGAATCCTAGGGTTGGAAGGGACCTTAGTAGATCATCTAGTCCAACCCCCCTGCCAGAGCAGGGCCACCTTAGAGCAGGTTACACAGGAACGCGTCCAGGCGGGTTTTGAATGTCTCCAGAGACGGAGACTCCACCTCCTCCCTGGGCAGCTTGTTCCAGTGCTCTGCCACCCTTAAGGTAAAGAAGTTCCTCCTCATGTTTAGGTGGAACTTCCTATGCTCAAGTTTGTGCCCGTTACCCCTTGTCCTATCACTGGGCACCACTGAAAAGAGCCTGGCCCCATCCTCCTGGCACCCACCCTTCAAGTATTTATAAGTGTTAATTAGGTCCCCTCTCAGACGCCTCTTTTCCAGGCTAAAGAGACCTAATTCCCTTAGTCTATCTTC
>VXBO01011658.1:114875-142300 GCA_013400135.1 Rhinoptilus africanus
GCCCTATCCCACGAGATCTCCCCAAGCAGCTTCCTGAAGAGATCAAAGTCTGCCCTCCTGAAGTCCAGTCACTATTCGCATCTCCTGGATTGATAGGTATTTAGTATGTTGCCTTGATCTTGGATGCAGGACCCTGAGATACACCCCAGGGAGAGCCGCGAGATGTTCTTTGTATTTTTCGCCTGTGAGAAAATAACTCTTTTGCTGTGGAAATGACATATTTTTGCTCAGAAATGTCACCGCTTCTGCATGCTGATTGTAACTCTGCCACACTAAAATATCTTAAGCCTTCTAAGGTAAAATAATAAAACATTTAGAAATCTATGCAGAGCTGCTAAGAACTCTCATTGTTTTGCATTAATGACCCTTGGTTCCCATAAGCCTCTGCCTCTGTTTTCTTACCGTTATTAATTATTGCTATAGTTCATTGTACCTGGATCTTACTTGGCAAAGCTTGCAATCGAGGTGAATAGAATGAGGAGAAGAAACGGTGACAGAGATTTTCCCACTATGATAAAAATACTTAAGAGACCGTTCTGAAAGCAGAAGTCAGTTTTCCAGAGACCCTAGTCCCTGCCTAGCACTGGAGCTATGTATTCTCTGATTGATTGTGTGCTCTTCCTGGCAGGTCCTGTGCTTATCTAGTTGTCCAACCACTCAGTATATGTTTGAGCTCTGTGATATTTTGTGCTGTTCGTGTTCATCATCATAATTACAGATTCAAGCTTTGCTCACTAGATTTGAGAAAGGAAGCAGAATTACAGCATCTTTACTATAGGAAAATGTGGGGTTTTTTATCAGGGCATTTGTATGGCAGATGATATTTGCGTATGCTGGATCTGCTAGAGATGAAGTGATGATTTTCACCTTGAGTAGTTTGTGTCCTCTAACAAAAATGCACAAAAAGATCTTTGCGGGAGAGCTGCAGAAGTTTATGTGAGAAATCTCTTCTTTCTTCCAGCCACCTGCATGTTTTTGGCTCAGAAATAATCTCTCAGCTCTACAGACCCAAGGATTCCAAAGCACTTTACAAATACAACAACTTCATACAGAAAAAAAATACAATCAACATGAGATCAGAGCTCAGCCTCCTGTCATACTTTTGGGAACATATATGGGCTTCGTTACCTGATAGATACCCACTAACAAATAAGTAGTACAGAGTCAAGTGCAGGCCACGTGGGCATGGAGCTCACACCGTCCACATGGCTAATGCCAGGGCTGTGAGTGTGGACTCCTGAGAGTTGCCAAGGAGACAGGTTTGGAAATGGAGCTGGAGCTTTTGTAGGAATGTTGGCCGCAGAGGTGTTTTGTGTTGCAAACGTGCATAGGGCTGATATTGGCAGAGGCGGCAATTGATTCAACCCCTGATGTGATAGCATTAAGGAGTAAATGTGATGCGGTCACTGAATGCTGAAGATGAGGGGTTTTGCAGTTTCTTAGTTTCTTTTTAGTATATATGAGCTTTGTTGGTCTCCCACTCTCTCACCGCTTGCACAGATTACATTGACATACTCCTTGGTGTGTTCCTTCTTTGTTAGATCTTTATTTTATTTTTTTAATTAGGGAAAAAACAAACACAAGCCATTCATAATCAGGGTTCTTCCAATCGAGAATCTGCTGCTTGGAGGAGTCTTCCCTTGAAAGATGATGTTAATGATCCAAACCGGGTTTGTGCTTCTCCATCTCTGCCTGTCTCTGCTAGAGAGACATCAGCTTTTAATAGACTGAGAAATTCCTTAGAGGTGTTTGTTATTTTGCAATTACTTTGCAATTGATTTTCTTAAAAAACAATTCATAACTTGTTAAAGATCTCTTCCCTTCTCTCCCCCACTGCTTTCCTTTTCTATCTTTGTCCCTGCCTAGTATTTACAATCATAGGACCTATTTTTTTTCCCATTGCTTAGGGAGACGACTCGTCTACAGAAAGAAAGAAAAAACGAGTCCTAATTATTTGTAAGAGTGCATTTACTGGTGTCTGAGTCTAATTCTTATGATGACGACATCTGCAAATGCAGTCGAGGCACTAGAACTGTTTGCCTCTGTATCCCCACTTGTCAAATAGAGGCTATTTTAGAATAACTTCTGTAGACAAAGTGTTGTCAGTTAAGTTACAAATGATTCTATAGGGTAAGTTTCTATATGTAGCAAACACAAACAAACTCCTTATTCAGAATGGAAGAAGGAATGCTAAGAAGTGTCCTTCTGGAAAACAAGCCTGACTCTTTCCATGCCCCTGGGAACTGCACACTCATCACTGAGACTTTCCACCTCTCTCCGCCAGGGCCTGCAGCTGGGAACTCAAGAGCTGGAGGAGATGGGAAGCAAGTTTTGCCTTGGTTTGCTCATTCTGCACCTCAAATCCCTGCCTTGCAGCAAGAAGGTGATGGCTCAGGCAGCGCTTCTGCTAGATCTGGAGGAGGAGATCACAGACCGGGCACAAAGGTCAGTGATAGCATTCAGATAGCATTCTGTGGCAATCGAGTTGGTGGGGGTATATTTTGTGTTTAAATCTGCAGAAATGGACTTTCATTATGGCTGAGATTTGCATCTTGGGAACTGAGATGTATTGAGAGTAATCAGACACAAAGATACAATTGACTCCCAAAGACATTACTAAAACAGCATTTTCCCTGCCCTGCAGCTGTCTGTGTGGATAAAAATGGAAAAGGAAAGAACCTGATTTCTATTTTCCAGTGAATTTCCATTTTTGTCTCAAAACTGGTTACTGGAGCATAGGGATGGTACTGCCCCAGAAAAAATGAATCAGCAGGAGGCATTTTTCTATTTACTGGAGCATCAGGTGGTGGTCTGCCTGCCTCAGATCCTCCACGGAGAGGACAAGGAGGACATTCTCTAAGCGCTGCAGAGCAGGGAACAAATATTGCAGATAAGAAAATAGCTTTGGTGTCATTATTTAGAAATCATAGGCATGCTTCTGCAAGGAATGTCCCAGACATTCCTCCTTTCCTCACTGAATTGAGTCCTGCAGATGTTTAGTGCGTAGGTTTGTGACTATTTGGTGCATAGAATGAAGTTGTGATCCTACTGATTATTTAAGAGGTGTATTTCCAAATTGCAAAATTAATTTATTTGCATCCTACATTCAGTGGGATGTATTTAAGTGAGGTTTCCCCATTATAAATATATGGGGAATGTGGACTGGATAAGTGTTGGAGTATGGGATTCTTCAGCTTGAATTTTTGATGATGCAGAAATACATATATGCTTTCTAGACCACCGTCACTTGTTAGTGCTATGTGCAAGCGCATGTGCTTGCAATAATGTTTTTCCAAGAGAAATGGAGAAAGAAAACTTCGTGATGTGATATGATTTGAAGCTCCCCAATGGGTTTGTCATCAAAGAGCGCTCTCAGCTTCATCAATGAAAAGCAAGTTTTTCAGTTGCAGAAATGCCGCCATAATTTATAGCAGGCTTCTAGTCTTGCCCCTGCAGGAATACTTAACCGGCGTTACCACCACCTGTTCCTCATGCCAAAAAACATTCCTACAAGCTTCTTCACAGTTTTTAATGTTTATGAGGAAAAATGAAAAAAGAGACTAAAACATTGAGACATTTTTGCTTTGGATTAGCTGTGCTCACTTGTACATGTGAACATATAAATGAAGCAATTAATGTGTATGCTAAACACCATCCATGTTGCGGACGGCCAAATCATTGAGTATCATTAGAGTGAACTACTGAAGCCTGGTTAGGTGGATGGATTTGAGATATAAATTAAACTCTTACTTTTGAACTAGAACTGGAAGATTCTTTGCATGAAAATAACTTCTCGGATGGGAAGAAAAACAATGAACCCTGACTAGCCTCAGACACTGAAAAAAAAAGCCATCTGGTCACATGAGCTCAGTGAGCATTTCCCCTGATCTTTGTAGCCTTCAGTTACTGTTTTCTTTAGTTGGTTTTATACTAATGGCAATTCGTTCCTTTTTCCCAGTATTGTGTAGTAGGCAATCAGTACCCATATAATAGTAAGAAACTCTCTAATTACAAATATTTTTGAAAAAGTTAACAAAAAACCCCAGAACTTCCCTACTTGGTGAGACTCCCATGTTGTACCAAATGGTAGCTGAAAGCAAAGCCTTCTGTCCCTTCAAGTCTGCCCAGCATTTGTGAGCACCTCCGTGGCATCCAGGGATGTAATGTCACTGCTAAAAAGCAACGTGAGTTACTCGTTCATTTTCAATCCACTGGGTATAATTGCAGGTTTGTGGAATTTTGGTAGTTTAGGTGTAATTTGTTACCATTTGCAGACCAGGTAAACAGCTGAATTGTTTACGCCACCTAGATATGTCATATTGCAGGAGTTTGTTGCGGGAGTTTGGGGGAAGGGAGATGCAGGGACCAAAGGGTTTGCTGGCATATTCTTTTTTAAAAATAAATAATTCATGGAAAATGATAGTGCAGTGTATTGATTCTGATTCTGAAAATTAATACTTTGCTTCTGAGTTTCTGTGAGTCTAGCCAAGAGAATTGTGTGATTTGATTTTAGTGGGAATAGGAGCCCTACTGGAACCAATGGAAGAATGCAGAATACAGAGAGCACACTGATATGGGCGGGGGGCAGCTATTTCTGTACCTCTCCCTCAATTCACAGATTTCGAATAAAAAACCCCAAAATGATTCTCCATCAAATCATCTCTCTCAAGGAAGCTAAGGGGGGTACCACTCAGTGTATTCTTACTCTCTAAAGACTGAGTCTAATCTAGCTCTTTTGGGTGGCACAAGGAAGTCTCCAGAGCCTTGCAGCTTACTGGTGGGATCTCATTGCATCAATGGAAACTATACTCTGTTTCTTCCTAGACTTAGACCCATCTTTACGGGTTTAAGGAGAATGAAGTGGTTTCAGTTTAGAACTATCTCTGTTGTCTTCTGTGCTTACCACAAAAATACACAGTATCCTTGATTACTTTCTATACTCTCTGCTTCTGAAAGTGTAAGTAGATGTGAATGAAAATACCCAGATTTTTGTGTGCCTTTGCCAAAGCAGAGTCAGACTTGGGAACCTTTCAGGTGCAATACAGGAAAAGTCTGAGCAGTTACCTTGTGCTATTTTTCTCTTATATGCTTTACATCGTGGGCAGTCATGGCTTTAAACAACTTTCAGGCTATCCTTATTCCAGAAGTCTGCACTGCTATGTTCCCAGGAAATTATATGCATGGTAGATAGTTAAGTGGGAAGCAATGGCTCTGACTGTAGCTAATGTGTTCTGGCAAAGGCAAGTGTTTCCCAAAGACTGTCTAGAAAAAGGTACACATATAGGTGATTCTTACCAGAGCAGTATTCACCAATATGAAAAAAAAAGCAGTAGTATTGTCTAGCCTTGATGTAAACACAAACTTTATTTAGTTGTTAGGGTCTTGTTTTGCTGAAGCAAGCTGAAATTTAGCTGTGAGCAGTGTTATGGATTGCACAGTGCTTATGTTAAGTATGTCTGTCTTGATCTAATGTGTTTCCTAACTATGTCTTTCTGAGTGCCCATCTCTGTGGTACTCTGGGTGACAGGTCAAGCCATGGAACAAGAAGTTAATCCAGCACTGTATATAGCTGACTCCCAGATGAAATGTCTCGTTGCAAAGGTACATAGATCAAAAGCTGTGGAGACAGAGGTCTCTTCTGTTGTGAAATCCCTGCAGTTCATGTCCTGCATTTGTCTCTCTCTGCCCTGGTGTCTGGTGTGCGTAGCATTGACTTGGCATCTCAGCATCACCTTCCGACAGCAAACATTTTCACCTGTCAAGGTTTATAACTGTATGTGTCTTTTAATTTTCCTCTTCAGGCTGTTTCTGCTCTGGGTATTTTGCAGCTTTATTCTTTCACCACTGCTGTGAAGGGGATGAAGGAGCAGGCTGGCCCCTGCCTGCTTCCCTGAAATAAACTATTTGCTGTGCACTTTATATAGCTCTGTCAGAATCAGTGGTTAGCAAATTGGAGCAAGGTAATAGCTGTTGGGGAAGTGACTGGTCTAACGGAAGCATCCTGTGTGAATGGGGGATTTCTCACACCAGATCAGGTCCGTTTTGTTCAGGATACTGTCTCCAGCGGGCCAAAGAAAGAAACCTTTAGCGGACCTAGCTGAATATGGTTTGGTACGCAGGCAAGAATTTCTTCCTGTCTACAGTCTGTCTTTCCTCTAAAGTGTCAACTGTAAATGAAGTCATTTAGAAGCATGAGTGTGGTAACCATTGGAGTAAATTCCCAGCAGAGGCAGAGTAGCAAAGTAACTGCATCTGAGAATAAGTAAAGGGGGCTGAACTTCTGTCAGTGGTCCTACACTGCTAGTAGGACAGGAGGGTATTTCCCCATAATCCAGGAAATCCTTGGGGACACCATTGTCCTGATTTGGCGTTGGTGTATTCCAGTTCCCATTGGTCACTGAGTCCAGTCTGGAACTTTCCCAGTGCCTGCTGGTGACATCTCCCTGGGAGCTTGATCTGCTTTTGTATATATTTATATATATTGTATCTGTTCCATTACTTCCTTTTTATTATTATTATTAACATTTCATTAAGGTAGTGTAGGTTTTCTCTAAATTCATATCTTTCTTCATCTCTCTTCTTCCTCTCCTTGGAATAAGAGGTAGGGGAAAGCATCTGTCATCTTGTCATTGGCCAACCTGGCCCAAACCACGACAGTCATGAAGTTGGCCGAACACGAAGTGTCGCTGGTCCTCAACATGTCTATAGGGCAGCTCTCTCACGGACATGCCAAAAGGTGGAGAAAGTATAAGATGCAGCACACACATAAGATACTTTGAAGCTACAATGCCTGATGGTGAGGAAGAGGAGTTAAATTGCTCCAGGTATTAGTCGGTGTCTTAATTAGCAACTTGTGCTCCTGGGACACTTCATGTTCATTCTCACACTTATTCAAGCATTATCACCCTCATGTTGCATAAGACCTACTTAGGGACCTTGTTGTTTGTGGCTTTTCCTTTCATAAGTGATATTTAGGTGTTTTTCTGCAACAATTAGTCCTTCTTCCACCAGCATTCAATAGGGTTGGTCTTACGGACCACTCTGACAAGGTCAAAGGCCAAATATGTTGAGAATTTTCTGGGCTTTGCAGCCACCTTCAGAAAAATAAAGCAATGTGCCAGGTGCTTTTACAGGCACTTTAGTCTGCCCTTTCCCAAACTTGTCCTCACAAGCATGTTATTGCCATGCCCCAGGAAGAATCACTAATTTTGTGTTTCCAGCCTCCTGCCGTGCCTCGCAGTCAATTCTGGCATTCAGAAGCTCTCTGCTGGGAAAATGAAATGCCAGCATGTACTTCGGACATCATGTTTTTTGATAATAGGTTTCATGCCTCATTTGCTGTAAAAGCAATTAAGTTTTAAGTCAGCGCTGTCCAGGTAACTTCGCATTTGTCATGACCACAAAAGAGGATGGGAAGTGACTGTTTGTTCACTTAAAGCAGGTTTGAGACACAGAAAGCAAGAGCAACCCCCCGTTGTATCTATCCTCCCCTTCTTCTTCATGGTTTGAACTGATGGCACATTGCTTCATTTTCTTTTTCTCTGTCCTCCAGGTTGTGCTAGGAAATGTTTTGCATACGCTGCAGCAATAGTAGCCATTTGTTTGTGAGACACTTCTTATATGTTGAGACAGGCTTTTGCGAAGTCATTATGCATTTTCTGCTGACTCAGATATTATTCACCTCCTGTATTTCTTCATCATTTCCTATTTTTCTTGAGCAGAGCCCAATCTCTCTCCACCCCAGAAGGTAAATATGTCTAGCTCTGCTATTAATCAAAAGCAGAAGGCTTAATCACTGCTCCAGTCCTTTGTCCAGATGTAATCTTTCCATCTTCCGTACACTGAGCAGTGTTGGATTGGTCAGCGTATGGATGGCAAATCCAAGAATTGACAAGAAGGATTTGCAGATCATTTGGAACTGCGCTTGCTCCTCTTCTATGCTGCATCGATGCACCATCATGATACTGGATGGTATTGAATTGTTGGATTTTCCATCTTTTCCCTGTAATGCACCTTCCCCTGATTATGGCTGTGCAAGCAACTCCGCTCATCTTTTAAGCTATGTGGCCAAAATGTGATTCAGATCTAAATAAAATGAATTCTGAGGAGATGAAGCAGACAAGAAAGAGGAAAGTTCAAGCAACAAAATAATGTAGATGGAGCAAAGTGTGCTCAAATCATTTGGGACATCTTTAGTGCATGTTTGGGTGGCATAAATGTAGCATTATATTTGCGTGCAGCGATGGGAAATGGCTCCGTTGGCTGGTGGTTTGCGTCTTCCTATAGTTAAAGGTGAATGTGGGTGTCATTCCTTGACGTTGTATTTCTTTTGATTATACAAACTGGAAAAAATGTCAGCTGAAGGGTTTGAGTGCAAGATGATGTTTCCCCATGCAAAATACCCCATTGCCTCACCACAGTCAGGGGGGTACCAGCAGTCAGGGCATCCAGTCCCCTGAGGCAGACTGGATGGTTGGGCTCTGGGGAGTCCTCTGACACAGGGATGAAGATGAAAGGGCTTTTTCATCATGTAGTGAAGCTAACCCCATGAGGAAAAAATTAGCAGGCATTATTTGACCGTTTTGATTTAGACTTCTATTTGATCGAAGCTTCATTTTTCTTTAAGTAAAGATTTGGTGCATTTTTAACCTTGATCATCTGTAAACATTAAATACCTTGTGGCAGCTTTCAGAAGAGGAGGTTATTTATTGATTCTATTTTTTAGCTTAGTCACAGATTTTATTGCTGGCAAAGGAATTTGACATTTCTACTGCCTTATGAGTGTCTCTGGATGTGGTATTTCTGTACGTGGATGCTGGAGAGAAAAGTGCTGTGGAAACGCATTTATCTAAGTAAGCCAAATTACTGTGTCACTTTGCAGAACATGGGGTAAAAGGAGTTTCTAATGTATTTCATAAAAAATACTTGTGAGAGCACAGTCTAATGTTAACGCAACGTGACAGGTATGAGAGCGTCTGAAACTGGGCACTGGAGTGGTCTCATGTTGCTGTAACCATTTAGGATCAGGTCAGGAAATGCCTTAATTCCTGACTGTCTGGTAACACTGCAGTGATGTTTCACAATGATGTTGCAAACGGGTGTTATCTTCTTGGCCTCGCAGGATCAGACCTCAGGAATTGCTGCCTCTTCTGTTGAGAGGGAAAAACCCCTCAGATTTAGAGTTTGGATCTATTACAGGCTTTAGATTTTATTGTCATATGCTTTTATAATCCTGTTTCCTAAATAAGATTGTAAACCTTCTTCCATCCACCCCTTCATCCTTCTTATCCTGCACTCTTTAGCGTCTCTCCTTTGTTATGGTGAAAATACAAGCCTGGTGAATTCTTTGGAGGTTCAGCCAAGCACTACAGCCTAAAATGAATATATTTGGTATTCAGAAAGCTTTCACGTAGCTGTTCACAGGTGAGCCACTGTAATTCAGCAACTTTTCATTAACACTTTCTGGAGCCGTCCCTATTTTCCTCCTATTGATTTTTATTATTATTATCATTATGAAATACCTCGGGAGCTGCACAGCTTCTGTTGATTGTTATCAAATGCCAGCCTCTGCTATGCCAGGCTGGGTACAATTATTCACACTTATTTCAGAGGTAATTAATTTATTGTTTAATAGCTAATAATAGCAATTTAAATAACAGCAGAAAGGAAGGAGAGGAAAAGAGCAAATGGAAGAGAAAAAGATCATAGAAGGAACTTCAAACATCCACAGAAGCAGTGCTTGCTATTGTATTTGTCTGAGAGTATTCAAATTACCGTACACGTACAGATCTGACTGGACTACAGATAATGAACTTGTATATATCTAGCAGAACAAATGGGCTCTGCATTGCCCTTTCTGTGAGGCGTATTGCTATAGTACTGCCTGGTAAGAGACCTTTTTGTATTGATTAGGAGCATCTGTATTTCTGTGGTGCAGTCCTTTTCCCTTCAGATCTAACTTGAAATACGAAAGCCAGTGGGGCCCTTCACATGCTGGGATAGAAAAATAAAACCGACTGTTCTCAGGAGTTTAGAAGTGATTCCCGTTTATGAAGTGTCCCCCAAAGGAACGCATTATGAGGGACGTACACTTTCCTCTGAGGTGGCCTTTACGTAGACCAGGGTAGTGCTGAGACTGGAACAGAGTAGGATAACAAAGGATGGTGGGAGGATCGGTCTATTTAGACTATTGGTCATCTTGAATGCAGGCAGAGGTGGGATTTCAGACCAAACATATCCCAGGTGTACTGCTGAAGAGGCAGGTTTAGAGGACTATATATATAGCCTTATATAGACTACGTGTATACTGCAGTGGTAGCTGAAACATCAGTTGCGTTAGATTTGGGGCTCTGGTGCAATAAGCAGGAGGAGACGACTTTGTCAGCACAACTCTGTTAACGATCTTTTGTTTTCAGCTGTTTGGCAATATTAAGAGATATGGATGAACAGGGTTTTACTGTGGTGGGTATCCTTGTGCCTCTGAGCTGGTGAGAAACATAGATAAATTATAGGCTATTTAAAGGATCTTGGTGATTTAGTGTTTTCTTATGGAACTTTTCCAAATGCTATTCCTAGAGTCCCAGAAGAAATTCAGAGACTTGTGAAAACCATAGAATAGACAGATATTTCATACCAATACATGCTACAGAACCTTCCTTTGGGCAGGAGAAGCAGTGGAATAAGTGAGTAGAGTGGTAGTCAGCCAAAATGCTTTTCTCTAACCCTTTAAAGAAAGCATATTTTTGTGGAAGTAGCATATTTTGCCTTTGATGGGTTACTCTCTTTATTGCAATTAATTAATCTGTCCACAACTCCGAACAGAGCCTCTTGTGGAACACACTTATGTAGGCGAAAATTAAACTGGTTGAGGGTCAGAACAGGTTTTCCTTTCCCATGTGTTGGAGAGTTAATCATGGGATGTAGATCACAGGAATAAGAGACATTTTGGTCTGGATTATCTGGATCAAATGCTTTACCATTAGGAGTTCTCACCTCTTGGACCCAACATTAGGGGCCCAGATGTCCAAGTAGCACAGAATTTAGAAGCAAACCGTAATGAATGCCAGGGCTCTGTGAAACTGCATAGAGCAGAACCTCTCTCCATCCGGCAGTAACATCAGAGCCTCACGGTTCTGCACAGCAGTGATGGTAACAGTGGTGCACACATTGCCACTGTCAAAAGTAGATTTAGACAAGCAAAATATAAGGATAGGAGGAGCTGAATCCCCTGTAAAACCATCAGTGGGATCCAGTTTTTCACCAGGTCAGAAGTTCGTACCTGTAGAAGTTACTCAGACAATAAGAGCTAAGGTGAGCCAAATGATTTTGATATAGTGATGCTTCTAGGTACATCGTCCTCCCATGGCTGCCTTCTTTCTCTGCAAAGGGAACGTAAGAACAGAGATTTCTGCTTTTGAGGCAAATAGCTCCTTGCAAGTCCTTTTGGTCTGGTGCCCAGCCTGCAAATGAGCGTCTGGCCAAGCCTCTTGCAGTGTGGTGGTAGTGTACAACTGCTCTTGAGGAGCGTATTAAAAAAAACTTAGCAAGACAAATGAGAGACTAAATAGTTAAAGAGACAGAGAAGGCAGAGAAATTCATAATTAAAGCTGTTGAGTTGCAGTAAAAGGAGCGCATAGCCTGGAAGGAAAGCGGGTGGGCGAGCAAAGTGTCGTATTTGGAAGTAAAGTTGGCACTTGAGCAGCATTTTAAAGTACTCCAAAACCACCTCCACTGATATCTCCGTTGTATTGTATATTCTGTCAGAGGCTCCGGCTGCTCAGTGTATTGTGGCTGTGACTCACCCACAGACCCTGCCGCTTCCTGCCACCGTAGATATTGTAAAGAGAGACAGGGCAGAAGTATTGTGTGAGACGTGAGATAAATAAGTGCAGGTTGTTGTTTCAAGGCCCAGCACACACGTGTATCTGTGTGGATGAGTGCTTATGCATAGAGGTACAGATGTGAAAGCCAGTCCCTCTAGCCTCTGACAATTCATTGCATTCTCTTAGAAACCATATGGATTGATTAGGATGTATAGGTTTAAGGTGATGTTGGCAAAAAGAACTTGCGAGAATTAGGCTGGAGCTGAGACTAGAAGTATGTGTGGGGGAAGATCCATATGAAATTAATACTTAGTCTTTTTTTTTTTTTTTTCTGCAGAGCAGAAATGTAGTCAAGCTTAAAATCCCAGATCCAACTCCCATGAATGTGGGGAAAGTTCACTTTCAAGTACAAGATGAAGATCCATCCCTTTTTGGCCCTGGCCAGTCTGTAGCACTTAGTAATGCAGCCCAGAGAAGGGATCTTCTCTGGGAGAAGACCAGGACAGAGCACTGCCGCTTCCTCATCACTGTCACAGCGCAGTGTGAGGTGTGGGACTGACTCTGTCCTGGAACAGTGCAGATGGACCTGCTGTGTGCTGGAGGGACTCAGCGTGCACATGGGGATGTTGTAGAGAAGTGGGAAACGGTGCTGCTAGCTGAGATGGATTGGCAGTACTCTATGGGTCATTGTAATTCTGCAAGAACTGGATTGGTATGTAATAGCCAAAAAAACCCCAACCCCTGTTTGGTGTGAACTTTCCTTTCCTGAGGAAGGTTATGGCTTTCTTCTGCCCTCATGTCCATGGGTAGATGCTGAGGGTTCAGGCAGCTGCAGTCCGGACCATGAACACTGAGCAAAACCAACGTGCCAGGGTAAGGGCTGCTGTCGGAGCAGGAAGGAGAGGCAGACTCAGAATAGCGTAAGAGGAAAACAGAAAAAACATTCCCTTTGCATCTGTTTGGGGATGTTATCTCAATGTTCCCCCCTGCTCCATCTCCCATTCTTACTTCCATTTGTTCCTATTAAAACTGGTAATTTTTGAATGGCAGAAAAGTTAATTTCTGGAAGGTTGAATTTAATTTTTAAAGTAACAGTAGCATACTTTATGGTTAGACTTTCAAATATATCCCTAACCATTTAAAAATACATAATCAGTAGCTTTATCTGTGGCACATTATTCACCGTTTAAACTATAATGGCTTCCTTTTAAGTGTTAACAGTTACTTATACCTTAAATCCCTATTTCAACATGAGTTAGAGTCTGAGGATTTGGATATGGAAGGCAGAATAAGCAATAGAAGCAGCTGAATGCCAGAAGAAGATTCTGCTATCTGGCCAGTATCATCAGAAATTAAGAAGAGGAATAGAAAGCATCGGTTCTCTTCTATTTCTCTGTCTAATCTGTTTGTTCTGTCTAGTCTACCCAACAAGTTTTTACATCACACTCTGTACTTCAGAATTGTTTCTGAAGATGCCATTTTATAGCATTCTCCAAAAAGCACCAGCATCTCATTAAAAGATAAAAGTCCAATGCAATTCAAAGAGAAAGCAAACACCCATTTCAAATCATAGAGCAGTGTTTCATCTTCCATTGAGCTGCAGGGGGCAGCCAAGAATTTGGGTAAAGTATTGCTACCTGGATTTATCTTGTCAGCCTTTCCCTAGTATTAATCCTTATTTTTCTGTTCTAGCACACATCTGTGTTTTCATCTATGAATAAATGAATCATAAGAAGAGAGGATCCACAGTACTACATTAGTAAAGTCAAGTGTCCTTTCTGACAGTGCTCAGCATTGGAGATTTCAAAGAGGGATGCAAGAAATTACCGTAGTGGACAATTACAGAATACCCCTGCCCTCTGGGGGAATGCCTTCCTATCTTCAGACAGTGATTTATTTATACCTGGAACCGTGAGAATTTGTAGCCTTTCCAAATAATTATAATAACAATCATCCTATCTAATGAAATGTTCCAGTGCTCTCATTTTCTGTATAAGTGCCTAATGCTTTTTGAATCTTTCATTGCTCCTGGCTGCACCCTGCTATCTCGTGAGTTTTATAGACCCGCAGTGTGTTGGGCAGAAAGAGAAAGTATTTCTTTTCATCAGCTGGTCTTTCACCTTTGCAAATGCACCTTTGCCCTCTGCTGTAAGAGAGAATAATTGGGAGTGCGCAAATTGCCAGTTATTTTGTAAACAGCTATCACCTCCCTTCTCGTGCCTCTGGTCATGAAAGATGCTCATTTTTGGCAGTCTTCCTATTCCTCTAACTACTTTTACCACCTGCTTTGGACACCTGCTTATTTATGTGGTATCTTAAGATATAGGAAGACAAGAATTGAAGATGGTTTTGCTGGGGAAAGTGTAGCATTTGTTAAAGTAACAGTTCTGTAGTATTTCCAGTGTTGTCCATGTGCCTTGCCATTGAGGTTTAGTATTTTCAAGAAGGATGGGAGATTCCTGGATTAATCAGCTCTAACCTCACCTGGTTTGATGAACTGCATTGGAGGAACCATTTTGTCTTTAAGCAATTATCTTGGAAGATTACTGGCCACAAATGGGATTGGTGAAGGAAACTGCAGTCTCTCACGTGAAAGTGCATGCCCATGAGAAATCATGTCATTTTTTTAGACATTTTAGATGTCAGTGCTATGTGTCTGGCCTGAAGACAGTGCTTATTCTTACCTAAATAGCCCAGAAAGGATCAAGTAGAAAAGCGACAAACAAATGGATGAGGAGGATGTGATTCTGGCAGTTTGTGGGTGGTACAGAACAGGGAGCAAAAGGCAGAAGGTCCCTGTAAGAGGTGGATACGGAAGGGTAAGGGCAGGCCAAGACTGAAGCCCCCTCCCTGCCTTCCCCTGCAGCTCATGGAAGTGATTCTCAATACCATAAAGAACCTGATGCCTTCCTTTCAGGAGCTCAGGATTTAAAAAAAAAAAAAAAAAGGATTGGATGGAAGTATAAATAATAGATTAGGCTGAAAAATTGGTTTAGGCACTTTGACAATGTCTCTGAGGTGTCTTTGCCCCTTTCAAGGAGGAGCAGATTGGAGACATGAGATGAAGAAACACGGCTTTTGTTCACTTTCCTCTCTCGCTTTTTAAAATCATACCCAAACTCTTTTTGTGCAAATGTACTGTTCAGGATCAAAGGCTCGTCTTTGAGCAGAGAAGGTCTCTGGAGAGCAAGGCCTGAAGGCTAAGCCCACAGTGCTGCTGCTGCTGTCTCTATAGTAGTCTATTTGAGAAATCTAGTCATGCATGACCCAGCACCTGGTGAAACAGTGAAGACGGGAGCAGTGTACTCCGAGTCCTTGCATGACTTTTGATCTTTGTTCTCTTTGCCAGCTCAGGTCTCTCTGGTGGCCATCGTCCATCAGGAGTTTATCCTCACCACTGTCAGATGTCTGTAAGGCTCTTCTGTAATGCAACATCTACCAAATTCCTTAAATTTCTCAGAAATGGGATACTGTGGCATGGGGGCTGGAATGTATCAAAAAAGGCTAATGGATAGGATCACTTGAGGTCTCTGCCCTTTTCAGAGTATTTTTTCCTCATGTCTCATTTCTGGCATTTCCATGCACTTAGAGGAAGGAAACCAGCTATTGTGAAAGAAGCGATAGGAAGACATTTAGGGAAACTTCTGGGTTTATTTCCCCTGCAGGTATCACAGGAACAGCCATGAAAACAGCATACCTGTTTGCATAGAGATCTCTCCTGCCTTGTGGTGCTTTCCTGCCTTTACTGCATCCCTTGTGGGACACTGGATTTGCATGCCAAGGTGGCTCCTGTTAACACAGTTTAAACACGATACCTCACAAACAGCAGTGCCCTTGATCCATCATTAAAAATGTCCTTGACACACAGTGGCATCAGAAGGAAGGTTTGTGATGCTATTTGCTGGCAGCACTGTTCTACCATGAATATTAGACATAGAACCCTAATATATTTTGGTTTAATCTTTGAGGAGGGGGCTGGTCTGGTTTTGCTGCTTCTTCTTTTTTTTAAAATCTGTCCCTGAAAGATTTATGAGAGCTGTGAGGCTAGGTTTATGATCCCAGAAAGGTAACTTTTGCCACTTTCCCACCCCTGTAGTTTCCAGTTTTGGTTTTGGGTTTTTGGTTTTTGGGGTTTTTTTTAAATTATTATTTGAACAGCAAATAATGTTTGGGGTTTTTATGGTGGAGACTCCATTCTAAGATTTCTTTTCTAGTTGCTGAAAGAGTAATTGTTACCTGAGTAGTTAGAATGGGAACAGGCCAAATTTCCTTTGTTTTCACAAGAGCGTTGAAGGTGGAGAGAGATAGAGTAGTCTATCTATCCTCCAAGTAAGACATTCCCTTCCACACCAGGACAATGATACTGGAACCTTGAGAGCTTCAGGAGAAGTGAAACCCACATTCCCTGTTGTGTGTCCCTCAACAAAGATTTATGTTCTCAGAGTTTGGGCCTGGGCCCTTCCCTGATCCTTTGCCACTGAGTGACATTCCTGTGCAGTTGCAGCCTTGCTGGGTCGTCCTCTCAGATAGATCTGTGTCTGGTGGAATCGCCCAGAGCTTTCAACTGCTCTGCAGCCTTTACACCTGCTGGGAGTCCAGCCTACCTCCATCTCCTCTGTAGTACTGGCGTGAGTACGCCTGGAAAATTTCCCTGATTGTCCCCACATTGCTTTTCTAGAAATTGCTTGTGCTCTGTAGTGGCTCAGAAAATGAAAGCACAGAAGCATATGCCCTTGTTTAGTCTCTGCTGATGGGTCAGAAGTGGAGATTAATAGGATAGGAAATATGTTTCTACTCTGCAGTCAGTAAAGGAAATTCACTGGAACTAAATTAATCATAAAACAGACACAAAGAAGAGAATAGATTAGCAAGGAATTAACTCATTAATTAGATTCATACCAAAGTTCAGAAGAGGGTTTCCTTCGGGATAACAACCAAGTTCAAAGATCAGAAAGGGTTGGTCTGAGGGGGCACGCTATTTTATTTCTGAACTCCAACAGGTTTTATTTTAGCCCAACTTTTGCCTGGTATAGCAAAAAAGCTGCTGGCAGGAATTCAGCAGCTGGCAGCCTCTAAGCACAAAGTGCCCAAGGATGGAAGCTATTATTGGCCCATTCACATCGCTAGGCTCTGGTTCCTGGTGTTAACATAAACGCGGGAGGGAGCCCTCCATTGTGCCACCTTTGCTATATTTAGAGCTCGATTTGAAGTCCTCATGTGAATAGCAGAAGTGCGTTGTAGAGTGTTTTTGTCCAGCGTGAGGGTGAGCAGAAACAACATGCAGATTCAAGTGAGGTAAAGCACTAAAACACTGTCCTCCTGCACTTCTCAGGACCCCAGACCCCTCTTTGTTCAAACTCACAGTGGCAGGGTGGGATGGAGGTATGTTACTGCATGTTTCTAAGGAGATGGGGTTTGGCTGCAGTCTCCTCATTGTTGCGATGGGGTGCTTCTCTATGTGATCCCCTCCTAGGCTGGGCTGTAGCTTGGACTCAGGGTTAAATTAGCATCCATGGAGCAGCATTCTTGTTAAAGCAAGATTTATACTGCCTGTCTTGTTCATTGGGCTTTACCAAAAGCTTACTTGCTGTGCAAGAGAAATGTCTCCCTTCATGTTGCCAAGTACAGATACTCTGGTGAAGGAAACATAGGAGAAAAGAGCTCTCTTTGCAGTTACCCATTACTGTGTGCTGCAAAAAGGCCCATCCAACTCCCTTCGGGTTCCGCATAGCCTTTGGAGTGAGACCTGCTGCTGCCCAGATGCCAGAAGGTCCCTATTACCGAGCTGTGTGTTGTAACACATGTCACGCTGCTGCACAACGGAGCTGGTGATCAGCGTGCAGAGATAGTTTTTTGTAACACGTTCTTAATGAACTAACAAACCAGAGCTAAACACTAGTTGAAATGAGAGTGAATCCATGTGAGAAAGGCCCCCTGCTTTGTCTTACCCTTTCCCGTCTTTTGTTTTTGCTGCTTCTCAGCGTGAATGCAATCAAACCGTGCTTGGGAACATCTGAGCTGCCTATTTCCCACTTAGGACTTTCTGGGTACTAAAGTTTCCACATTGTTTATTTAGAGTTAAGTGTTCTGCTGGGTCTCTTATCTCTTTCTGTAAATAACAACTGTCCTCAAATTTCTTTGGGCTGATTACTGAGACTGACAATCTCTGTGTTTTGAGTTGCTGAGCCGTATTAATCCCTAATACACTCTGGTCTGTGGATGGAAAAGCTAATGCATTGAGGATGTCACAAGAGGTAAAAGCCAAAGGACTTACTCTTTTTGGACACGTGAAGTACTTTGGTTGAGATGTGAATAAATTTTTCAGTAGGAACAGTGCCATTTCTGCTGTACATAAAGATCTTAAAGGAGTCTGACTTTCAATCCAGCATGTTAGAGATTTTATAGCACCAGAGCTAATTAATTTCTAGAAAAGACAGTGCACACTTTATTTTTACCTACTTTTAGATTGTTATGGTAAAGTTTATTCCGCTTAATTAATGTTGGAGTGGATAGGAGGTAAAAAAACCCCACCACCACACCCCAAAGGAAAACTACACCAAAGTTTTTTCCTTCAGGACCACCAAATGGGATTCATCAACTTTTTTAACCATCCAAAAGTTAAGAATCTAGCCATGTCAGTTATCAAACACTTTCTTTACAGTCATAGAGCAATTCATCCCATCTGTTTTACGCACCTTTCCTAGGTTCCATTTCAACTTAGTAGCAGGATAACGAACAGGGGAAAGCTATCCCACCAGAGAGTGGGGGAGAAAAAACAGAAAAAAAGAAGAGAAAGTATAGTCTATGGCTGTAATCTCTTGTCCTTTCTATTTTAGAGTCTTAACCCTCTTCCTATTGGAGCGTGGAGCCTGGAAATGCAAGTCCTTAAGCCCTATTGAAAGACGCCTACTAGCAGCGTTTGCCAAAATGCAGATGGGAAAATGAAGGGAGATATCATGTCTGTGGACTATATAAAATCCAATCCAGAGTTTATCCTGTGATAATTCAGTCCTGTATAATCCACACAAGAATGATGAAATATCAGCTTGTACTGTGGATGTGACCCAAGGCAATTGAGGACTTTACTGTGCTTTGTATCAGGACAGTTAAGAATGCAGAGTACACATTCAGTGAGCAAAACATTTCTTCTTTGTGCTTTTCATACAGCAAAATGCTTTGCTGCTTCTTTTGTTTCCTTCCTTCACTCACAAAAAAGGAATGTTGCAAGTGGCTCTAGAGAAACAAAGCCTAGAAAAGAAAAGGGATTTAGAGAGAAGAGATTAGATGAAATTGGTAAGAAAAAGAATTCCCAGTACCATGTTCCTAGCTCAGCCTTCTGAAGGGAAGCCCTCTGCTCCTGATCCGTTATGATTCACTTGGCAGCTCAGCCCAGAGTGGTCTCTCTCCTTCATCTATACTGCTGTAAACTAATACCCAGTGATAACAGCCCTGCCAAGCCTGGTCGCTGCTGATGCATTATACACAGCTTTCATTAATCTATTTGGCCTAACAGCTCATCAATGAAAGCTCATTCTAATTCCCTTCCTTCTGATCTTCTATGGACTTTTTGTGAGGAGGAATGAGTTTGCAAGAAAGGAGTGACCTGTAATACTCCCTAGCTGTAGCATGAGCAAGTTTTATTCAAGCTTTCCTTTCACACTGCACAGTTCAATCACTGATGTTGCTATAGACTTGCACTTCTCCATCTCCCTGTCTTTGACCTTACAGTGATTTGCTTTTAAATACTGTTGTGTCCAGTAGTGATTGATTTTCCTGTTTTGTGTGCCAAGTGCAATCTTACCAACGCATCCAATTCCTGATATGCAGCTATTCCTGATATGGTTGGTGGAAAGCCATGAAAGTCATCCCACACTGCTCTAGCAGGCCTGCCCTCTTACAGTTCTGCTGCTCCTTTGCATCCGCTCTGCCAGTTAGTACTGAAATTATTCCTCCTATACTATTATTGTGGGGAATGAACTTTTAGCTTCATTTGTGTTTGCATAAAATCAGAGAAGTTAAGGGCTGGCAGGGATCTCCACAGGTCATTTGTTTTCACAGCGAGCATCGGCATTACCTGGATCATTCCTTGTATGTTATGCTAAACTTTTCTTAAAAAGCTGTAATAATTGAATTGTCAGACTGTCTCCAAAGAGTCTATTTCAGCTCCTACTACCCTTATGTTTTCCAGGTATGTAGCGTGAGCCCTGCCTCAGAGGGTCTGAGAGGCTCTCCTTTGTCTCTGTCAAAGGACTTGAGGAAGTCATAGAATCATAGGGTTGGAGGGGAAGGGACCCCTGGAGATCACCCAGTCCAACCCCCTGCCAGAGCAGGGTCACCCAGAGCAGGGGGCGCAGGAACACCTCCAGGGGGGTTTGAATGTCTCCAGAGACGGAGACTCCACCACCTCCCTGGGCAGCCTGGGCCAGGGCTCTGCCACCCTCAAGGTAAATAACTTCCTCCTCATGTTTAGGTGAAACTTCCTATGTTCGAGTTTGTGCCTGTTACCTCTTGTGCTGCCACTGGGCACCACTGAAAAGAGCCCGGCCCCATCCTCCTGACACCCAGCTTAGTCCTCACCGGTTATTTTTTGCCCTTTCCAGCCTAGACATAAAGAACAGATTATTTGCTTTTCCGTGGTGTCCTCTGCACCCTTTTCAGTAGAGGCAAGCCCTCCTTGAATTTCTTTGCCCAAACTGCAAACAGAACTATAGTGGAGAACTTAATAGTTTTGGATCAAGAGAGAACAGATTATTTGTATGTCTTTCCAGGTTACATTCTTTTTTTATACCAACACAATATTGTATTTGCGTTCTTGTAACAGAAAGGAATGGGTGGCTCATGTTCAGTTTATAATCTTCAATAATGCAAATTGGGTTGGTTTTTTTTCCAGTAGAAATGTTACCTTGTCATTGCTCCTCATTTGTGTGTTTCTACCATTGATTATTCCTGTATAATTGTAGTAACTTGTACTTGACCCTATTGAATTGCAACTGTTTTCTTCAGGCCACATCTCCAGTTTGTCAAAATGATTTTGAATTTTAATATAATCATTATCTTACTTTGGTTTCATCTGTGAATCAAATTAACGTACTTCCTATTTCATCTAAATCTTTAATGAAAATATTGAATTGTATCAAATCCATGACTGAGTCTTGCAGAAGCTCATTCAACACACCTATCCATTTTGACAGTGAAACACTGAGAACAGTTTTCTGAGTACAATTTTCTTAACAGTTTATATATTCACTCTCCTGGAGCTTATCTAGACTGTGCTGCTTACTTGCTCTGAGAACTTTACTATATGACATCTTGTCCACTGGGTATTCTCCTGATACCTTCTCACAGAAGCAAATTAGAATGGGTCATCATAATTTATTTCTGCCAAAGCTGTGTTGACTGATACCCACTTCTTCTTTTCTCCTAGATACTTCAGAGTTGTTTCTTTGTTCTGAGGAACTGGAGTTAAGCTGACAGGTCTATCATTTGCTGTCTTCTCCTTTTTTTCTATCTTCAAAAGACATTTACTACATTGTGTCAGTTATCTGTTTCTTCACCAATCTTTCCTAAGTTCTAAAAAAATAATCGTTAACAGCTTTGAGATTGATTGAGGCAGTTCCTTTGCAGAATATAGCAGATTCAGCTCATTTGGAGAGATATAAACTATGCAACTTTTCTAACCTATTTCTTTTGTATTCTAGGCCTCCTTTACTCATTTGTTAGTTCTTAACAACATTAATTCATCACAGTTGACCTTTTTATGAAAATTGATGCAAAATCACTCTTCTCAGCCTTATTGTCAATAGTTTTTCCTTCTCTGGAAAATGGACTAGCAATTTATGCTGCCTTTTACTACCAATGAACTTAAAGAATTATATTCTTTCCTGTGTGATGTTTTTGCCAGTCTCATCTCACTTTGTGCCTTCATTTTTCAAGCTTTATTCCTAGCTGTTCTTTCTGTACTTCTGCAGTCATTAGTATTAACTAATCTATTTCAATCCTTTTTTCAACTTCATTTGTACTTTGCTATACATTTAAAGTCAATTAAGAACTTGTGGTATTACCAAGTGTTAACAGTTTGGCTATTTTTCTTTGTAATGTCATAGTTTGTGTTCGTGTCATTTTTCTCAGGAATGTACAGTTGTTCTTAAGTCTTATTATAGAAAGAAAAATCTTAAGGAACCCCATCCACCCATCTCCACTGAGTTCTCTGCTGTGTAAGATTTACACAAAGCCATATCTACTTGACCTTACTCTTCCTCTAAGCTTTGGTGGAGCTCTTCCATAGAAGCACCTGTCGTGGTTCTGGAATTTATGTTGTCTTTCTCTTCTGACACTACTTGCAAGGAAAATGTGAATTTGTGCTGTAATGCTTGAGAACTGCGTGTCTTGTGCTGGGTTGACAAGGTCTTTAAAAGTGAGAAAATCTGCTAGATATCAGGGTTAATTTCTTCTGAAGGGAATGGAGTTTCTGTTCAGAGTCAGCTTTGCCAGGAAATCATCCTCACAGTCAGGCAAAGTTACAAGATGAATAAAATCACATTATTCTGTTAAAGTATAGCTCAAACAGAGACTGCAAATTTCATCACAAGCTTGTCATTACAAAACGACAAGCAAAACAGTTGCTCGTTTTATCTAAAGACCTTGGCTTTATCTCTCATTCTGCAAGTTCTGTTTCCCAAAGTCTCTTCACTCTTTGAAGGTATTGACAGGAGTTTTTGGTCGATTGAAGGTATTAAAAGTAGATTGGAGGTAGATTTGAGTGTATTGTCACTCCTTTAGTCTGGTTGATGCTCTATAATAGCCCAGAACTGGCCTACTGAATCATCTGATTATACCAGCTGGATGCCTGATGACTGTAAACCCATGAAGATTTGCTTTCAGATCTCTTGCTGGGTACCCTTGGTTTACCTTGTAGAATCTGAGTGAATCCAACAAGTTCAATAGCATTGACACTGGTCAGTGTCAGCAAATAATTTTATTTTTTTTCCTTCTTACTGAAGTGTAGGTAGTTCTTTATTTCTTTTGTTACTGGCCCTTCACTACCTCATGCTGCAGTGAGCATTGTCAGGTACTCTGCTAAGCTTTTGATTACAATATCCTATTAGTTCTGTGTCGTAAACATTTAAACTTTTCCTCATATGAATTTATTGGTATTCTGCACTGCTCAGAGCCTAAATGTGACACATTCAAATACAAGCAGCTTTATTGGCAGGCCTTCATGTCTGATCCCATTGGTGACGTAGGGTGCCAGTATTGTCACAGTGCTCATTTGCTTGCTGTCCTTAATCATTGTACAAGCACTGTCAGCAAATCCATTTCCCACTGTAATTTGTATTTCAGAGGAAGTGCATAAATGCCTTAACATACAAGTCTCTCATTCCCTTGCCTGTCCACTCTGAAAAAGCTGTACACCTTCATATTCGTGTGCTACTCATGAATTACCCTCTTGCCTGCCTCCAAAGACCATTAGCTGACTTCTTTCCTATCCAATTGTTGGTTTGTCCTCAGCAGGCTTCTTTGTCCTTGGAGCTGTACATAAATGTTATGCTAAAGACATAATTTCTGATGCCTCTCTCCACCAATTCTGGGAAAACAGGACTCAAGTCCAGAGCATTGAGTGGTCACTCTCTGAACACTGTGAGAACCACAGTAGCAAGAAGTCTTTTCAGCAGTGTGATGAGTTGGAGCACCCCACATCCACAAAGCCTGTTTGCTCTCTCCGGTGAAGGCTTTTTAGGCTCTCTGTAAGAATACTCTGGTTTAGCACACTTCCCAATCAAGAAGTTTAAACTTTTAACAGTTCATTTGCAAAGATTATGGGCTTACTGCGATAGAGCAGACAGCATCTCTGTGTGTACATATGGAGGTGGGCGTGTTTAGGTGTGGGAGCGTGCATGCTTCAGTGTTTTGGAGCATATCATCAATTTCCCCTGGTGTTTATTGTCTGAAGATTGAAATCTGTAGCTGCACTCTGTTGGGTCTGTGTCTCCTCTCGTTACAGCAACTTCTAGCTCATACTGATTTATAGCTGGCTGAAAAGTGTGTATCCCATAGGATAGGAGGCATGATATGCAATTTTATATGGCAGGACAGACACCAATGAAAAATAAAGAGCAGCCTTATCTGGGCTGGGGAAAGTGCAGAGGAAGACAGAAAGAAGGTATGAGCTTAAATAAATAAATAAACAAAAGGGAGAAACTGAAAGGGAAATGAAATGTGGCAGTATATGGTGGCCATACCTGCATTCACTGTGCTCCAGAGGCTTTTGGTCCTCTGGACCAGAATTGTTTGTAAGAGGGCTTAAAGGACTAACTACTTGCAAAATATCATTCATGCATGGGTTTCTATCCTAGATCGCAAATTCCTTAATAAGAACTCTTAATTAAAATCTCAAGTTTAAATTTGTAGAGCCCTGAGCAATTCATTGGGCTCTTGTATTTCTTGGTTCTCATCAAAGTTTTGGGAGCTAAGTCACGCAATAGCTTGGATCCTTGGTATTTAGCAATATATTAACCAACTGTACTTTTGATACCAGTGTAGCAGCTGAGTGGCAGCCAAATCCCGAGAGGCAAACGGGATCAGCTGAGCACTTTTAGTTCTTCCAGATTGCCCACGCACAAAGTTGCCTTGTTTTCACTCCAGGTGCGAACTTAAACACAAGTATGTGCCGTGTTAGGTAAGCACAGCTTTAAATGGGGCTCAGTGTGGCTTACATCAGTTGATGTCTTTAGTTAAAGTGGTTGTGTTCAAAACCATGCAGCTAATTTCTGACATAAACCCCAAGGCTTTTGTCTGCTTCACTTCCAGAATAAAAGGAGGAGAGGTGTATTTAATTCATGCCATGTGGGGTGATGTTAACTTAGGTGGAGTTTTGTGACTCGGGGACTTGTCTGTTAGAAAGAAACTAGTAGAAAGAAGAACAATAGGAGCTTCTACCATTTCTAATTGTCCACCTGAAGAGATGAAAACTGTTCCGTGAATACAGACTTAGAGTGAGGTGGGCATGAGGTGAAAGGGGCTGATCCAGAGCCGACTGAATATAATATGAGTCTTTCTCTTGAATTCAGTGGGCTTTAGATCAGACTCCAAGTGCACGGTGTGTGAGAGAATAAAGCAAGGAAATTTCAATACTTTCGTATTTTTTTTCGTCACATTTGTATCTAATCATGTTTTGTATCTATTTGGAGCAAAAGGTGCTCTGATGTCCTGCTTGCGATTTGTAGAATAATAATTATTTCTGAGATGCAGCCTTTTTGGCTGAATGTTAAGAGGGAAGAGAAGATAACAGAAAAAAAAAAGGCAAATAATTTTCTTGGGATTTTATTCTTTAGACCTTCAGGGAAATAGTAGACAAATTTGTAAGTAAGTGTTTTAAAGCAAAGCATAACCTTAGGAAAGACAGAGAAAAGAGAAGAAAGGAAAAAGAAAAGAATGAGGTTTTTTGTACAGATGTCTGTTTTCTCTCCCCAGTTGTTCCTCACAATAATTTCCTTAGGTTATTTGCTGTGGAAGCATAATACAAACTTGGAATTACTCTTCTTAAATTGCAAGGTCCATCAGATACTCTGGGAAGAGACTTTGTTCCATTTCACAACTGATGGATGAGATCCTCTGCCTTGCATATGCTCCAAACTATTTTCAAGATTTCAAGGCTGAACTTTTTTGTGAAGCACTGGGGCTTGGGACTGAGCCACAGGGATAGGGGAGGACTGGAGCTGGGAAGTGAGGCAGGACTGGAAAAAACAGGAGATAATACGGAGTCTATTAGCAGAGTTATTTGACAACCATAGGCCAAAATTATGGTACGTGCTCCAGGTTCACGCTAGCACACATTGATTATGTTTAGACATCATCTTGTCCCTGAAAGTACAAACAGGGACTCTGATTCGCTCTGAACCCGGTGCTATTGTTAGGGCTGTGTTCCTAGCGGGGGAACAAAGAATAGACCCCATAGTGCTGAGAAACAGGGACTTAACTGCTGTATTGAATGACTCTGTATGTGAGAACCTGCCTTCTTTGCCCAGCACATGTATTTTTGGAGGATCTGTACAAGAACTTAGATAAACTCTGAAGAAAATGTTTTTGGAAAACCCTGGAGAATGTGACTTGGGAGTTCCTGGAGTATTTGTCTCTGTGTTCTTTTGCTTTCTTTAGCCCATGTCAACAGCTTCCTATTTCTAATGGTTTCTTCTTTTATGGTTTTGGCCTTTTCCTTTTCCTCTGTTCTGGACACATTATATGAAGCCAAGGCTTTCTAACCTGCCTTTGTAATACATACTAGAGGAGACTACTTAAAAAAAGAACAGAAAATAGTACCTGTCTCCCTCAGATAAGCCTGAGACAAAGCCAAACCCGTGCTGATCTCTATAGAGTCCTGGTTATTGCATTGACTTCTGCATGCCTTTTACAACTGTGTTAAAATATAGTTCAGAAAAGTGGCAGTAAAGATTATTTTGTGGGGTGTCATGTTCAATCTCTGTCAATGATGCACAAATCCAATTTGCTTACTTTACAAATCAAAGGGTGATTTATTTTTTTTTTCCCTGTCATGTAGGTACCTCTGGCACCAGGAGTACTACCTTAGATCTTTCAGTCAAACTGGCTACTTTCTTAGCTGCTATACCAACAGAGAACATGGAAACAAAAACCTCTAAGCAGAATTTTCTGTTCTTGTGAAGTAACTGTTTTACTTCTATAAGAGTATCATTGCAGCTCCAACAAAATTCAGTGGCTTTAATTAGGTCTTTCCCTCTTCTGTACAACATGATACAAAGGAAGCAGTATATGCCTTTGAGCTTTTGGTTTAAAGAACTACAACAGAAGAATATATTTCCACTATTCTGATGCTGTTAATGTCATCATGCCTAGTATTTATCTGCCCAGTGTCCGGGGCTTTGTGTCATAACAACAAAGAGAAAAGGTAGCTAAATACTGCAAAACATTTCCAACAAAGGCGAGTTTGAATTTTTTGTGTTTGGTTTGATCATGTTTTCCTTCCTTCAGTCTTGCTTCTGCCAGCATCCTAGCTAGGGCTGATCTGAGCCAGAGGGAGGTGGAAGAACAGATTACAGAACAGCCATGGGGAGGAATTGCAGAGCTTGCGATTGTGTGCATTGTTGACTTTGAAAGCTGAGCTTTTCCAGCAACAAAACAGAAACATTCTCCGTGACTTAAGTGCACGTGGAAAAACACTGAAGAAAAATCATAGTCTTACATCCAGATTTTCGCAAGCAGAAAAGAGGCAAAGGTTGCAGAATTGTATTACTCATTGTGATTTTTCTGGTTATAGAAAGAGTCGTTTCAGAAAGAATCGTTTAAATGTCGAATGGTGATGGTAAGTGGCACTTGATAACAGCCCGTCTCCATTATCCTGAAAAGTGGTATATTAATGTATTGTCCCCATTTCCGAGTCACAAATGAAACTATGACGTTCTTCCTTTCCTGAGGTTTTGAGGTTTAGAAAGTGCTATTTAGGGACCTAAAATTATTTCTTCTGTTTTAATTGGTCATAATTTTTTGTTTCAGCTTTATAGAAGCATTTCCATGCCTTAATTCTAATAGAATTGTTTGGGTTTTATTTTGTTTTGTTTTGTTGTTTTTTTT
>VXBO01011658.1:148881-169697 GCA_013400135.1 Rhinoptilus africanus
TTTTTTGTCTTCAGCCAAGATTCTCATTAACCAGCTTCAGAAATCAGAGAAATCAGAATACAACTGGTCCTTTGTTGTACACTGACTCTTCACCTTATCTAGCCAGCAGGGCTGCTGGTGAATGCCAGCAGTATTACTCATCACTTGGTTTCCTTAAAAAAAAATCTTAGTGACCATCCTCTTTGTCTTTCTGTGATAATATTTGAACGCATTTTCCAGTTGCAACCAAATCTGGAAGAGGGGCTAAAAATCTTATGAAAAGCCTAAAAGTGTATTGAAAACAGGTCAAAATAGAGTATAGAAACCCCTGGTCATACCCCCCTGCTGAGAGCAGGCAGAACTTGGCTGGTAAGTGTCCTGCTTGAATCAGCAGGCTGGCTGGCGGGTTGGCATACTGATATTAGTCAACCTACACATTGTTGTGGACTTGCTCCAGTGCTTTGGTGTTTGTGGAGGACTTAACTGGGAAACTGGGGCTGCTGCAGAGAGTGAAAGTGGCTTAGATGAATCAATAGCAACTTGGGCTTTGCTAGTCTTGCTTCTTGTGAATTATTATTTTTTTTTTAATCTTGTCCATTTAGAAAATGGTACTAAAACTACTCAACAATGATCATTTATGAAGTTAATGGGCTGTTCTAGGCTGAGCTCTCCCCCACATCCAACGGCTGAGAGCCAGCAGCTCTTGCATTTTTCATAAAGGGCCTAAAACTGTCTCTTACATCTTTGTGCTTTGGTTTGCTTTCTGTAGAAATGGGAATAATAAATTCTGGCCTCCGCGGTGAGGTCTTTCAAGACTTTTTTCTGTCATGTATGTCAATATCTTGAATGGATCGGTATAATTTCTGATTATTTTTAGTTACTGCTAAGCCAAGCTTTATGAAAGTCAGTTATCTCAAAGTGAGGAGCTGTGTGTACCTGTTGTCTAGTCCTTGCAGAGGGTTTTCTTGGACAGAGAGAGACATGGTGAGCAGAGGAATGGGCTAGTTGGCCAGGTAGTCCAGTGAACAGATTGTGTGCATGTGGCACAGCAAAGACAAAGATGTTGGGTTAATATTCTTCTTACTCTTTATATTTGAAACTGAGGTGGACCTCCTCTCCCTTACCCACTACATCCCATCCTCCTAAATTTGAGATGGCATGGATAATGAATGTATTTAGGCATTCAAGATGTGTGAGAGTTTAGCAAAACAACCCAGCTAAAGCCTTGCACATGGCTTTGCTAAATCTGCCCTTCTGCTGAATATGCTGCCAGCCAGGAGTCTCCCGTCTCCAACCAGAGAGACAACAGCAGAGTGTATCTGCTCAGCTCCAGCGTCTGACGTTGTTCCACACTGTACCAGCCTGATCCAAAACTTTCTCAGGAGCTAAGCGATTAAGGACTACTGCACTAAGATAAAGGAGAAGAAAGATCTGTTCCACAGGTAAGATTTAAAAGAGAAATAGAAACACATGTAATGTTTCTGCTGGAAAGGCTGACTCAGCTGTCAGTGCATCTCAAACCAGGCCAGCAGAAACCTGCTGACTGCAACAAAGACCTTTAACACCCTTGTAAGGCATATACAAATGGAAGAGCAGCAGTCACATCCGAACACGGTGTTTTCTGAAACCTTCACGAGCAATTAGCATTATCATAGTGCTTCATGGAAATTTTACTCAGGGAAGACTATGTAATCTGGATGTCTTACAGGCTTTTCTCTGTATAACCCCAGACTGCAAGATCTGGCACAGCATCTTTGAGCACAGGGCAAGGCAGCGCTGCATCTTCTTTAAACTGACATAGCTGTACACTTTATGAAAGCAACAGCATAATATTTCTTTTTAAGCCATACGAAGAATATATGATAATCAAAATGCTTTCCAAGGACGTGTTGGAAATCTAGGCCAGGATTTGCATAAAGCCTGTTGCCTTGGGTTTTGATACAATTGGTATTTGTCACTTCTGTCACGGGAGATTTTCTGGTTTACAGATTCGCGCTGAGGTTTTAATGATTGCGGGCGACCCTGTGCGGCATGCAGGTCTGAGGAAGCAATGCAGCCAGGTGGATGAAATGCATCCTAAAAAGATGTTAAGTGTAAGTACAGACTAGCTCCAGTTTGTCATTTGTCAGCTGTCTAGGCCCCATTGCACTGTATCTAAAGAATGAAGTCAAAATATTTCTCACCATAATGGAGTAGCTATAAATGATGCCATAAATATCTAAGCAAACATGGGAATCGCTAGCGCTCAGCTGTAGCTTACATATGCGATATGACATATTGCTGTTCAGGAAAACTTAATTGAAACCATTTTCCATGAGAAAACACAGCTTTAGTAAAATGGATCTTTTTCAGCAAATGAAAGAGGTTTCCAAGAATCTGCTTAGAACAGTTATTTTCTTGACACAAATCCTTTTCAAAATGTCTTTTTTTTTTTTTAGGAAGGAAGTTGACTTAATTTCATTTTCTATTGCTTTTATTATTTTTCTCCATTTTTAATACTATTTCAGCATTAATAATGCAGAATATGTTATTTGTTATGAAATACTTATGTCGGGGAGGGGAATCACGGTAGTTGTATGTTCTAATTTGGTGAAATTCTATAAATTTGCATTACTGAATAGCACTCTTAAACTTTCACACAATTAAACATGCCAAAGCAAGGCTTTCTTATCTTACTTTTCCCATGAAATTTTGGTGGTGCAAATTGTTCCTCTGTCATTTGGCCTGTCACTTGTAAATAATCTGAATTGTGGGCTTGTGCCATTCTGTGTCAGAGCTGTTTCACCTGGTTTGTACCGACTGTAAATCCAAGAATTGCATTTTCTGGGCAACAGGGTAAAAGGCATAGAAGGGAATACAAAGCTTTTATTTATGGCATTGCCCAAAGTCTGAACTGTCAACAGGGAAATAATACTTCTTTCTTATAAACACTATTATGCTGTAAGTGAAGTCAACAAGAGTTCTGCTGTTGGCCTCAGTGGGAGCAGGACTGGATCCAGGAAAGTGTATAATGTGTTTCTTCATTTTACCTTTGCACACACAGCTTGTTGATACAGAGTTGAGGAGGCTTTTGATTGACTTACACTAACGTATCTTATTTGCAGTGATTTAAATAGCTGCCTTTATTCTTATTATGATAGGGCCTGCAGATCCCAATTAAGATTTGGGGATATCATAGTTTGACATTGTATAAATATAATAAGAAACGTAGCACTCTGAATTAACGATTCCCTGAAGCTGTGTGCATACTGTACATAGAGTACAAATCTTTTGTCATAGACAATTTTGCACCTCTTATTTCATTGCATAATTATTAATGGCATTCATATCTTCATGCAAAACAGTTTCTTTGTTGCCTCCCTCCTAGAACTTTTCAGTTTTCCTTCAATGCCAAGACGACCTTTTGGTCAACGTGAATTTTTGAACTCTAGGGAAATCTGTCTGTGCCCTTTCTTTTGTTCAAATCATTCTCTCTTCTCCACACACACACTTGTTCTATTTTCTCCTGGATTTTATTTGGCTGTAGCATATTCTCAGTGCAGAAGCTGGGGAGAATAAGAAGGACGCATGCCTTTGCAATTTGAGATTTATCAAAAGCTTTTCATTCTGAAATGATGGCAGGGGAAATTGCATCATCCATATATCTGTCTGGGGAAGAGAAGGCAGACTGGGAAATATTTCTGCAGAATGATGGACTCTGGTGTCAGTGTCTGTTCCAAGGAAAGAAAAAATCTGTGTGTGGAAAGTTAGACGAATTAAATATGTGGGTATAGGTGACTATTTTTTTGGCATCCGTAATTGCGGAGATAACTAGGCCAACTTTGTTTCTCTTGCTTTTGAAAATTCAAATAGATGTGTTCAATTGATCTCAAGAGGGAAATCAGAAGAAAAGTCTACCTCTCTTCTTGAATTGGTCTTCAATTACAGCTCAATATTGATCTTATGAAATTATTAGTCTTGTGTCTGGTTTAAATGGATGAGCTCCACGGATTTTCATGGACTTCCCTGATTTCTCCCTATTGAGGATCTGGCTCATTGTTGTAGCCAAGGCAGCTAAAGCCCTGGCCAAGATGAAGTTGTTGTACTGGATGTGATCCAGATACAAAGGGTTTCTCCAAGAAACTGGAAAGCTTAGGAAAAAAAAGTCCTCAGTTGTCACACTGGTCACTGGAGTTGGGCTTCTAGTCAAATCTAAATGAGACTCAGTTTGATCCTGGAGACTTGCTTGTATATGAATGTTGATTATTTTTTATTGCACTCGAATGCAGCAAAAACGTTGATTGGTTTCCAATGATCTTGTGTTTTCAGATGCAACGTAGTCAAAAATCCATCTCTTTAAATGAGTTTCAGAAAATCAGTGACCAGCTCTACAGATAGACATCCCAGCAATTGCTGGGAAAAGCTAGCCTGGCCTCTTGTTCCTTGCAGTACAGGGGAAATGTAGGCTTTCTGCAGCCAAGGGAGTGGTTGGGATGTGCCATACCCTCACAGAAGCCAGCAAAAGCCTTATCCCTCCTGTCTTCATGGCACCAGCGAGTACAGCCAGCCCAGTTTCCAGTCCACTCTCTCACCACCTCTGTCTCCCTGCTCTGCCTCTCCTCCCTGCTTTCTGTGACCCCCTCTGTAGATGGCACAGTTCAATTTTACAGCAATTTCTGAGAAACCTTCCATCAGCTCTTGCCAGTAGTCCATCATACCAGTAATATAATATGGAGCTTGAATTCAAACAACTTGATTGAAGTCTACTCCATTGCAGTAGCTATACAGTGACCTATGTAAACTGCATCTTTCACTTTGGTGAAATAATTTTTCACTAATAACTTTGCTGCAGTACCTCTAAAATATTCACATAGTGAATAGTAAGTTTTGCACAGCAAGAATGCTAAGATTTTACGTTGAACTTTTGTAAGTTGTATGAAATTTGCAGTTATTTAGGAAGTAGCTTAAAATTTTTTTGTTTTTGTTTTTCACTGCAAATCCAGACTGGAGTTAAAAGGACAAAAAATCAGGAGGGCAGATCAAATAATCTTTTGCTAAAGGAGATCCCTTGCATTTCCCTTTGAAATGCCTGGCACTGATTGATGTTGGAGATAGTATATGTATGGATTTGATCTAGTATGTTGTTTCCTATGTTCCTGAGATACATTATAACTCACACCTAGATGGCCTCCAGTCTAACAGCTGCCCAATCCTGGCTGCACATCTCTGCCTCTCCTCCTTCCCTGGCTCTGGCTTCTGTCTCACACTCACAACCGCTTCATCATGTCAGCCCAGC
The DNA here is from genome assembly GCA_013400135.1 of Rhinoptilus africanus. Taxonomy (NCBI): domain Eukaryota; kingdom Metazoa; phylum Chordata; class Aves; order Charadriiformes; family Glareolidae; genus Rhinoptilus; species Rhinoptilus africanus. The sequence continues at coordinate 154,136 of VXBO01011658.1, forward strand.
AGAAATCCACCCAGCCAAGAGAGTCTCAGCTGAGTGCACTGAAAAGTCTGAATCCTGAATCCACTGAAATCAGCAGGAGGACCCAGTCTGAGAAGGGGTCAATCTTTCTGTTTAAAATATGGCTTAAAATATGGCTATCTGACCAGCTTAGTTAAAGCGTCTGGCTTTAAGGTGCCAAATGGTGTGCCAAGCGAATAGCATTTGAATTGCTATAAGCTCCTTGCTAATGTGCTGCTAGTTCCTCCTCGAGGATAGAAACCTGTAGCAACTCCTTTTCTACTGAGTCCCACTACAAAAAATCACAGAATCATAGAATCATAGAATTTGGAAGGGACCCCTGGAGATCAACCCAGTCCAACCCCCTGCCAGAGCAGGGTCACCCAGAGCAGGGGGCACAGGAACGCCTCCAGGGGGGTTTGAATGTCTCCAGAGACGGAGACTCCACCACCTCCCTGGGCAGCCTGTGCCAGGGCTCTGCCACCCTCAAGGGAAAGAAGTTCCTCCTCATGTTTAGGTGGAACTTTCTATGTTCAAGTTTGTGCCCATTACCTCTTGTCCTGTCCCTGGGCACCACTGAAAAGAGCCTGGCCCCATCCTCCTGACACCCACCCTTTCAGTATTTGTAAGCATTGATAAGGTCCCCCCTCAGTCGTCTTTTTTCCAGACTGAAGGGACCCAAATCCCTCGGCCTTTCTTCCTAAGAGAGGCATTCCAGTCCCCTAATCATCTTGGTAGACCTGAAAATCTCTTCCCCCAGCCTGGAATCTGAGAGATCACAGTGGTGGTTGACAGCAGCTTTTCCCCAGTACCTTGTGAACTCGTGCAATCCCAAAGAGATGTCCCGTGTCTGTGCTCCTGCTCCTTGCGGGAATGCAGGGCTTGCTGTCGGCACAAAGTTCTGCCTTTGCGCTCCTCTTTTTAGAACTGGGCCTACTGTTGAAAAAGACAGACTGAAAAAGAAATAAGGTAGATTTCCCCTATCCTCTCTGCTTTAATTTTTCAAGAAATGTCGTGAATCTTTTACTGGAAAGGGCCTAGCAGCAGGCACCACTGTATTAGGGAAAATGAGGTGTAGAGCTATTTTTAAACCCACTGAAATAGCACCAGACAGATTCCATTTATAGGAACTTGTACTTGTCTTCTTCTGTGCCTTGAAAAGGATAATGATTTCTGTGAAGTAATGATCCTCTCATCATAAACAGGATCCCAAGTGCTGAACCTGGTGCCCTCCTTGATATTTCTATTAGGTTTTTTGGACTAACTTCCCTCGCTTCCTTTTCCCCGCCCTTTAAGCAAAGGCATTGCAATGATTTTTTTTTTCCCCCATCCTCTTTTTATTTTTTTTTTCTTTCTTCATTATAAGAAAATTAGAAGCTGGGAAAAAGCCTCTTGTGGTGCTAAATTGTTACCGGCTAATAAAACTGCAGGAGCCATACATGGTGGGGTTCTTTTCCATAAATCAACGGTGGAGGGAATTAGGTAGCAAGAGATGGAAGGGCAATGTTTAATCAGCTCGTGTAGGAAATCATTAGCTGCACACCCTCATTCCGTCGCTGGCTCATTCTTCATTCCCAATGGCTGCTTTGCCACCAGACCATTAACATTTTTCAATGACTTTCTAAATGCAGTGAAAAACCACAGAAGTGGTGAAATATCAGTGGATGTTATGGAAACAAAAGGCTGAAGCATGTGCCTGTCTTTTGTTTGTTTTCTTTTTTTTCTTTTCCTTTCTTTATGCATGCACTCTCCTTCTCTCTATTAAAAATGTACCAAGTTAAAAGGCAAGTGACCTGTAGCCTGGAAGGCTGTCTGTCCCCTCTGCCAAATAAAAAGAGACTGAAGATTTAGGAGTAACATGAACAAGAATAAGATTTTTTTTTTGGTGATTAGATTTACTGTATGTTCTCATTTATGGTTTTGTCGATTTCATGGCCTTTTGCACAATCTACCATTGCGATCCAATTTCTGCAAAACTGATCAGAGATTAAGTTTTTCACTTAAGTGGTACAAAAAAAAAAAAATAGGTCACAATTTATTTGCTAAAAATTCAGGTCAAATGAAACTAGTGCTACTCAGCCAGCGTATCATAGCTCATAAGGGTCCCATAACTCAGCGGTGTGTCTTACTTTCAGAGGCTAAGACAAAGCTTCATCTTCCACTGCCAGTTTTTTATTTGATCTGAAAGAAACTAGCTCATAGACTCGAGTGAGATGAAAACCTCACCCTAAGGAGTCACTGTGATTTTTTTCTCCAGGACTGCAGTGGAGCTAGGGTTTCTGCTCTGGGTTGTTAATCTGCTATCTTTTACCAGCCTCCCTTTGCATTAACTGATATATTTAGCATGGTAGTTTCCTAGACACTCATGCATATAGCCGTGGAGAGTGTGTACATCTGTGGGAGCGTGCTTTCCATGTGATAACTTGCAGAGCTCTGTGATGAACCTCCCTGCAGTTCTCACCTCATCACCTGTCCCTTGGCCACCAGCCCCCAGAGGCTCTGTGTAATCCAAGCCTCTGTATAGATTCCTGCAGTTGCCATGGCTTGAAAAGCAAGACGTGGCTTTAAAAATGAGTTCCAGTGCACATCCAAGGATTATATTTAATGCTTTAATTATTTTGGGGGTTTATTATTTTTCTGTAGCTTCTGGGGTAACTGTAGAACAAGTTATGGTTCGGTAGAGTACTTTTTTATTTCTTTTATATTCACATGAGACGATCTGCTCACAATCATATTTGCAGCTTGTGAGAAATGTTCCCGTGCCAAACTCCTGTTGCTTTATAGACAGAACATCTGTCACTTTCTGCGTGTAGCGTTAATCACATTAACTGGTGGTCAGCGTGACTGCCTCTGGCATGGAATTTCCTATGGCAACCTGTAGCAGAGGGAAGAACCGTCTGCAAAGGCGTGAGCTATATACTGATCACGTTGGAAGTCCTGTGAGTTTCTGTGAAATAACAGAGCTTTAGCTGAAGATGAAATGGTATGATCTTGAAAGACATCATGACCATAGTTCTGTCTTTTACTGGAAATACCCTTTGCCAGTCTGTCCCAATAAGAGGGACCAGTTTAATCCCTGCTCTGTGCTTCTCAAAAACTGGTAGCATTATTAATTCAAACTGATGGATAACTGGTTCAGCCTACATTTGACACATCCCATTCTATTCTGGTCATATCAACAGGGGTCATTTGAGAAGGCAGGATGCATTAAACTATATGCGAATTTGCACTACAATATTCTGGTGTCCCTCTGAGAGGTTATAGACTATGTCTCTCAACCTAACATGGGGCCCACATGAAGCCCATGACTGGGCCATGTAGGAGAACACATTGCTTCCTTAGCAGACTGCCCAGTCAGTGCGCAGAGAAAGGCACTTCTGGTGGACAATTTGAACCTCAGGTGGGATTAATTGCATTCAGAAAGGACGTTGATATCAAAGTACTATAAAATGAATAGTTCGGCAAATAGGCTTCTAAAACAGGGGGTGGGGGATAAATTCAAATCCTACTTTACTTCAAGGAAGTTTATTATGCTTTGAAAATGGAATAATCTACCTTACACAAGGTGCTCCTTTAAGAAGGATATGTGGAGAGCTGATTCAAAGCACCAAGTGATATAAATTTCCTTTGCTTCCCTATATGGGACCTAATGCCTGTAGAGAAAAGCTGGAGTAGCAACCCCTTCTTCTTGTGAGCAGCACAGATTGAAGATTCTTTCAAACAGATTCTAGCTGCTTCCCAGAAGGAAGTACACCACTTTGAGGATAAAGTTTGACATATCTGTACAAGGCATATTTTTTCTTTTTCTCCATTTCATCTTTAGAATTCAGAGACTGTTTTATTCAAGCGTTAGCTGGCACTCCGTCATACTCTGACTCCTTAAAGTATAGTGTCTGCAAAACCCAATGTGAAACAAGAAACCAGGCTGATAAGTAGAGAATACACTTGAAGAAGTAACATCTCGTTTGTCAGAGTGAAAGAAATATAGAACAGAATGATGAAAATGTGCCTGTGTTAGCCCTAATGCCATTTTGCTTTGGTGAACTGAAAAGGGTTTTCCGAGCAAGAGAAGGTAATGACAGCCTATACCTGACTTTTGTCAGCTGTTGCAAGAAGAGTGCTCCTGTCCTCAGGAACCTCGTGCCTAATTCTTATTATCTTGGTCCTGTGCTAGAAGTTGGCAGTGTGGGATTCTGGAGTTAAAACTCCAAATCACTGTTGCACTTCTTGTTCTTCAGAAGACATGGCCTAACTTTAGATTTGCCCTGACTTTTTTGTTTGTTTGTTTTTTTTACCCTCTCTTGAACTGTGGGAAGCCTGACATAGCTCTTGTGCATCACAGTCTGTATTATATTCTTAGCCTTCTGCCTCTTTCTCAGGACACCTTTGTCAGGTATGCAAGGGCCGTACAATAGAGGCCACGCAAGGAGAAGCAAAATTGTTTCTGGACAGGTTCAGAATTGCTGGGGACAGCTTGGGAGGAAGATGCCAGAATGTGAATCAAAGGCAGAAAGAGCGTTGAGGAAGTGTGTGTGAGCCCGTGCCTTCTACAGGTGTAAATCTGGCTTCTGCTTTTCCCAGTGATTTGACAGAGGTTGTCCACATGCTCCATTTTAGACAGAAGAAGAAATCTTAGAAACATAGGGCTGGACAAAAGCAGGGCATTTGCCAATCTTCTATTTGTGCTGTAAATGGGAAGAGAAAATAACATGTTGGCTCATTGTTTCTGGTTTGGAGGAAGCTTAGCTCTGTCTGACTGTCAATGAGCAACCTCCTCTTTGTGTTAGTGTATATTCACCCAGGGAGATTGTCACCTTTCCTGCTGTGACTGGCCTGGCGTCGCCACGTGCATGATGAGACAGGTGTAGATCTGGCCTGAGTGATGAGATTGGGTTGGAGAAGGGCTGCACAAGCAGTTGCGCATAGTCCTGCAGGGAAACTGGTCAGCAGCGACACAGCAGACATTGCTCTATTGCTGCTTTTTTGTTCCAGCCCTTTCTGTGTTCTCACCAAGCCTGTGAAGGTAAGGTTCATTCATGTGTCAGAAGAATGGGTGGTGATGTTAACTTTTGAGTATAGTACAAAAAAAACATTTTATAGGATTTTATTTCTTTATCTGAAACTATACCGTTTGTCAATATATGTGTTCTTCAAAGTGTGCTGGATGGATGGAGAACTATGAAAGGTGCAGAAGAGCTGCTGTTGATAAAACTAAAGTAATAATGTAATCTGTAGAGAGATTGCAGGAGAAAGAAAATGTCTAGTTTGACATTGTTGGCATTGCTCGTCCTGATGGATACGTGGGGTCACGTAGCACAATCCTGTTGCAATTTACAGACCGCAAACAACAGGCAGGCAAACCCCACGGTGTAGATTTTAATGTTGGTACATTGAGCAAAATACAAAGGCAGAAAACATTGGTGTGTCGTGGATTAAAAAGCTAGTGGTAATAAAGGCTCAGAGAGCTCCGGTCTATAGCACATACCTTAAATGAGAAGACCGTAAGTGGGAGAGTGAAAAGTCATTCTAAAACAAGAAGAAGGATTCAAGCCATTTTGTAAGGAGAAATGGCTTTGCCAACCCAAATCTGGTTGTGAGAATTGGAGATGAATCTGTCAAGATTCAAATTCAGAGCTACTAATTAAGGCAGAACATTAAATACTATAAAGTTTTGCTTAGCAAAAGTAATCTAGGTAATGAGTTTATTCGAGGAGTCAGAAGAAAGTTAAAGCAGCAATGTTTTTAATAATTGTTGAGAACTAAGTGGAGCTTTGTACTCTGCAACGTATAGCTCTGTATGCATTTGAAAGAGTGAAGTTTAACTGCAGATGTCAGGTCTGTGCTGCCGCAGTGAGAGTCACAGCACTGTGCATGGAAATATGGCTTGATAAAAACAGTCTAAAACACTTAATTGTGAAGGCAGATTGACGCAGGAGTTTAGGCGTGCGGTATAATGATTTTCTCTTTTAGGCCATCGCTTTAAATTCAGCCCCTGTCATCTGTGACTAGAATGTGTTAGCCTGCGATAGCTCTTTGACCTACTTGAGGTTAATTGGTGGTTTCAGTCCATCCCTCCTTACATGACTGTTCATATCCAACTGTCCTATTTCTAGTTGGTCTCAGAGAATCTCTTTGTTTTCAGCCTGGCTTTTTACAGTGCCCTTATTTTACGGAGACATAAGAGTTGCCAACTGGTATCAGACTAGTGGCAGATCTGGTCTTCAACTGGTGAAGAGCAGCCAGGGTCTGCTGCCATGGGGAAATGGGCAGGGAAAAGAGAAATCTCATCTCTGCAGATGAGAGATGACTCGACCCCTAGGTTTCCTACAAAATGAAATTTGGACAAACACCCTGACTACATACTGACACTCGGTCCAGCTACAAGCGAGGAGGAGCAGAAATGGGTTGTGTTTGTTCTGCTGTTGTAGTTGCTGTTAGTAGTTGTATCTGCAGCATCTTAGAGTTGTGAAGTGGGACCCTGCTGTGTTAGGCAATGTGCGAACTTGTAACAGCAGGGCTGTTTCTTCCCCAAGGAGCTCACAGCTTAGGGGTAAGGCAAGAGAGCATGGATGGGCGGGTCCAAAAAGAAGAGCAAGGAAAGCATTTGCCAATACTAATCAGCAAAATAGTCAGAAATTATAGCCTGTCATTTCCATATTTTTACAGGCACCATAGCAAATGGGAGTGCTAATGGAGGATGTGAAGCATGTCTGTAATAGCCTTGTAAGTCTCAGAGATGCTTGCTTGAAAATCCATCAAGCCTGCGAAGGAGCCTGGTGTTTTGTGGTGTTTGGAGAAAATAACTGATCTCTTACCCCTAAATAAGAATTGTCTGACAGTATAAAGGCAGAAGGTAGTGTCCTGGTTTAAATGGAAAGGACTGGAATCCATGAAGAGATGCTGTTTTTGCCACCTAAAGCACTTAGACTCAGCAGGGTGTTGGATCCTGTGTTGTTGGCATATGAACATACAGCATGGCCTTTTGAGAGGTGTTAGCTAGGTATCGTTACCATTTCTTTTAGATTTACAGATGGCTATTCTGAGAATGAGAACTTTCTGCAGGGCATGTGGGCCATCAGTATGCGGTCAAAGAGTATAATCAGCATTGGAGCAGAGGATGTCCCTTTCCACGGCAGCCTGTATCACGTGTGCCCCGGGACCCAAGCTGCCTGCCTGCTAATATGCAGATTCAATTGAAAGGTTCCCTCTCACTTGAAGTCTGAAGTTGTTTGAAATGTCCTACTTGAGAAAAGAAAGAGGCACTCTTTTTGCACTTTATTACCTGAGCTCTGCTCAGTGGCACATGTGAGCTTCTGTGAAAAGCTTTCTCTACGAAGGGCCCTTGGCAGTGGCAGAAATTCCCATCCTTGATCCAGAGTAGCTGGGATTATGACTTGCTGTCAGAATGTGAGGCACACAGCGCATCTGCTTGTGCGGACAGGAGGGGATTGCTCATATGATGACTTTTATGTTTTTCTTGGGAGGACCTATACCCTTTTGGCTTTTGGGATATTAAGCTGTTCTATTTCTGTTTTGATAACTGAAGTCAAGGACAACCAGGGTTGGTTGTTTGGGTTTTTTTTTATTGGAGAAATCCAAATAAAACTCAATAAATGAACACCAGCTGTGGGCTACATTCTAGAAGATCTAAAGAAGGGAAAGAGGCCATATAGAGGATGGAGATGGTTTGTGTGAACTCTATACATTACTCAGGGCCATGGATCAGAACACTTGAGATTTGTAAGGCAGTAATCTGATATTGAACCATTTGAAATGACTGTAACTGAAAAGATTTTTCACCTTTGTTTTGGGGAGCCAAAAGTCTTTTCTTTCACCCAGATTTGCCTGGGCTGGCCTTGTCTTGGAGGTCATTGTAGCTTATGAGAAATGAATACTCCTACTGCCCTAAAAAAAAAATAAAAGGATTTAGACTCACAAAAATCCTATTTTTTTTCAGGCTGATGGAGCGATGACCATGGAGCAGATTGTAATAAGTACTGTGATCTGTTGCAACTGCACTCAACAGCATTAAAGGAAATATTCTCCTCCCACTGGAGGTCAGCAGTGAAATGTTTTATCAGTTAAAGACAGGGGGGACATCTCTGCTGAATGCGACAAGCAGCAAGGCTTACCATTTTCCTGTCAGCTTCTGATTAAAGTGTAATTAGTTCAAACTTGGATTAACAAAATCATTTTGTCTTTACTCTCCCTATCTCTTTTTCATTTTAAATTTTGTTTTTTATTTTATTCGAAGCCACATTATATCTCTTCGCTAGCATGTATAATTAATTTGGAGTCTCAGGAAAGCAACTGGCTCCCAAGGGAATTGCTGTGAAACTGCCTGGTGTTTCCTCTGTGGCTCCCAGCTTTTCTGTTTTTTTTTTTTTTAGGAAGATGTTGCCCCACACGAAATTATTTTAATTTTCTTTTTCCTTTCTCCTCTTCGTGTAATCTCTTTAAATGCATGTTCCACTTGATCTCAGCAGGACTCGCGAGACTCCAGTCATAGTGTATTTTTAGAATTATATTTTTTTAATGGCACCCTTAAAATACCTGCTCACTCCTTTCTCTCGTCACATTAGTCAGCCACCTTCTGCAGCCAGGAAGTCTATAGAGCTTAAAGGAAATCCACTGTTTCATGGGAAAAAAAACACCCCTAAAACTAAATCCTTACCCTAAATCCGATAGTCCTTTTTGCCCTTTTGTAACTGCTAGAGAATATCCTGCTGCTGAAAGACAGGGGGTTGTTAGGTGAGGAAGCTGAAGGCTTGTGTATTCCCAAGGTTGCCACTCTAGGACCAGCTTTGCAGCATAGACAACAGGTAGGGCCAGCACTGCTGCTGGCAGCCCGCCCCGCTGCACAGCAAAATTCATATTACCTGACCTAGCATTCAAGATATCACTGTGAAACCTGCCTTTCTTTCTGGTGGGAAGGAAAGGAGTCCGACTTTGCACTGTGCTAGTGGGGAAGAGAGCAAAGGCTTCCAGATTCCAGGGCTGGATTTTGAATCAGAGAACGACAAAGTGAGCCGGGGCAGGATGCAAAGAGCCATGTCAGTGTCCTGTGGATACTCGTCGCCCCAAAGAGGGTTTCAAGTACTCACTGGAATTAGAAATGATCACAAAGTTTGGGGCTTTTTCTGTTTTGCTCATGCAAATACAGATTTTCTCTAGCAAACGTATGCTAATGTGTGTCTGCTTGTGAAATACGCTGGCTAAAGACAATCAGTGCGTCTTTTTAATTGATGGCTGTGGGACTCAGCCTGCTCCGTGTGGCTGAAGACAGCTTTCTTTTCTTTGATGCAGTAGTTTTTCCTGATGACCAGACTGTAGATATGTTTAAGATTGGAGGGTTTTTTTAGAAGGTGTGCAGCTTCCTGCTCAAGGTGTCTGACAGTAGTGAATGAAAAAAGAGACTCAGGGATTAAAAAGACAAGAATATCAACAGCAACATGACAGTGGCTGGCAGGTAGATGTTGGCAGAAAAAAAGAGAGAGATGCTGTCAGGGTGGGTGTTGTTTGGCACTGGAATGTGGAAGCTATTAAGTCAGAATAAAAATTGTCTCTCTCTTTAACAAGAGCTCCGCTGGTAAAAACACATACCAAACACCTCAAAACCACCCCAAGCCCTCATCACAACCTGGTGAAGAATTGCATTTTCAAAGTGAAAACCAAATCTTTCCCTGCCTCATGTTAGGTTGCTAAAGTAAAGGGCCTGCTGGCCCACCTGTGTGAAAATTCAGAAAGGGTAAATCAGCTCTTCAGCGCTCTGTGTGGGTCAGAACAGAGCCAGCATCTAAGATAAAGGGACAGACATGCTCTGCCCGTCCTAGCTGCTGTGTCTGAATGAGCTGCTTCTAAGTAATAGAACAGAGCCAGAAACAAGGGTCATTATGGAAATAAAAACTGCTTCTTTCCAGCCTCTCCCTCTCAGTGGCAGAAGGTGACATTCATTTTCCTAACCCAGTTCTTTACTGGGTTTCTTTACTGGGTCTTTACTTTCCTGTGCTGCCAGGCATGCACGCGCTAGTGGCAGCTTTGCAGGGCAGAAAACAAACAGTGTAAGGGAACAGGTAAGAAAATTGCTAGTTCTCTTCAGGAAAGTGAGAGTAACAAAATGCAGGCTTCCTACTTCAGGGGAGTTGAAAAGAAAAAAACCAAATATCAGGGAACATTCCATCAATACCAGCTCTATTTTTCCAATTGCTGGCTGATCACTTTGAAGCAATTCAGAACGAGCCAAGCATTTTCATTGCTTAGCGTTTCATGAGATTTTGTACACTATTCCATAGTAGAACACAAACAGGTGATTTCAAATGGACCAGACTCCAGCAGTTTTTCCTTCTCGCACGACGCTGGGTAGGAGGCAAGCAATGAGCCTTTAAATTACACCTCTTCAGATGTGCCCTTACGCTATGCAAAACTGTAATCAGACCTCAGTCAGTCTTAATGGCTCCGGTGCCTATGTTGGCAGTCTCCCATAATCCATCACCTCACGGTTCCCTCTCAAAAATGTGTGTTTTAGGCATTCTCCAGATAACTTAACCGTCTCCGTTGAAGAGAAGGAAACACTGGTGTGACAAGATAATCACCACTCAGCGATGAGCAGTTGCTGTTATGCTAAAGCACCGAGTTCTGCAGTGTCTCTGGTGAGCCTGTTGCAGTCATTAGTCACAGGCTTGTGTCTCTATAACTGTGAAGATGGGTGAAGAGCTCACAACCAAGAAACGTGCCATTCTCCAGCTTGGGGGTACTTTGCTCCTTTTAAGCTAAGGTTCTGACCAGCAAATCCCAGTGCCCTTTCAGCAGAGATCGTGTGCTATTCTGAGAGCAATGAAGGAGTGCCACACATTCACCACATCTCTTGTTGCTAATGTCGCAGGCCTAGTATACGCCAGAGAGAGCACTCAAACCTGCATTTTGTCATTGAAAGTAATTTCAAATCTCAGTGTATACCAATACTAGACAAAGAGTTTTTATTACTTCCAGAAGCCTACTTGATAGTGTAATTGCGGATAAAGCAAAGGAGGTATGGTTTGTCAGTACCATCAGCTATGTAGAGAGAGAATGAGTGCTTTGCAGATTCATCACTCTTATTTTGAGCAGATTTCTCCTCACTTTGTGTTTTGTCCTATTGCCCAGTCCACGCTCACAGTGCTCCCATGTTCTGCTCCCTGCTCTCAGAGTCTGACCCTGGGAAGCTAAACGGGGTGAGACAGTCAGTGCTTTCCTGTAGCTGAACAATTAATTTGCTAGTCTACAAAATGAAGTATGGAAGGTTTCATGGTTTGGAGTATTAGACCTAAAACTGGGATCCTTGCACTTCAAGACAATCATTTCAGCTGCAGCCCAGACCCATGTTAATGCAAATTTGTGTAGTGTTGTGTAGCTTTTGGATGGGCTGTGGGAAATATCTGTCATTTTCCAATTGCTTCAAGCAGACCGCTGTCTGCATTTACTACTAATTGACATTTGTGAGTTTAGAGAGTAGAAGGGGTGATCTGTGTTGTGACCTAAGGCTTGATTCTCAGCTGTGCTAAACCTCTCCTTACTGGTAGCACTAGATCCTGGGGTTAGCTACGGTCTGGCCAGAGCTCCTCTCAGCCAGCTGAAGTATGCCCTGAAGGGACATTTAAGCAAGCCAGAACTGCTGGAGAGCACTTTCACAGAGTCTCTGCTCCTCCCCTGTGAGCAGATCCTTGCTGCAAACCTGCCTCTTGGAAAATATCAGATGTCCTCTTTGACTTCAGGGAGAAGATGTTTGTATGGAGGGTGGATGCTCAGAGTAGGCAAAAGTTACAGCTACAGATGCCCTCTTCAAGTGCAGGAGAAATGTCAAGAGCCTTACAAACAAGACTGGAAAAGGAAACTGCAGAATCAATGAAAGATTTGAAACATTTGGTCCTTTGGGCTTTGAAAGAGAGGCGAGATTCCTGTTACTTCCTTAAAGCTTTAGCTGTTTGCTGTATAAACACATACAAAAGAGTTTCTGATTAGTGGTCCACCTGTAGCAGAGGAAGGAGGAAAGGAAGCTGCTGAAAGGTATGGAGAATTTGGCACTCCAAAGACTTTTAATTGATTTCTGTTGCTCCCTCAGGCCAAGGGTGCTTCACGCAAGGTCGATGCAAGGGCACGTCTATTGGCAGCTGGAACATCTGTCTGTCCTCTGATGGTAGCCAGAATCCAGCACTGTCAGTTCAGTTGAGACTGGACTTGCTAGGTCTGTAGATCCATGTGTCACTTGCAGTGTCCAGCTCTTGGGTATAAATAAGGGAGGTGAAGGTGGGGGCACTCAGCAGGCTTAGTCGAGATTCACTTGAAATATCCTGCTGCAGTTGCCTCAAGTCAGTACACAATAGACTATCAGCTATGAAAACAGAGCTGAAATTACCCCCAAGAACTCAAAGGTTATGTATTTGCACTAATGACGACATCCTAAATGATTCCCTCTGGCCTCATTATTGGGACTGAGAAGGCTCATGCTGAGCTTGCCTGAACTTGGGTTAATTCAGTCAGGGCAGAGTGAAGCCAAGCTTCTCCAGCTGGGTGAAGCAGCAGAGAGGCGGGGAGCCACAGCTGGGATAGAGGATGTGCCTACTGCTTCCTTTCATGGTTGAGCTCTTACAGCTCTATGTGAAGTGCAGACTAGAAGTAAAGTGCCCTTCAGGGTGAGGGCTGACTTGGATCAGCAGTACCAGCAGGGAGGTGTTCCTCTGAGAAAGAATAGTAACCGCTAGTGTAAAAATAATAATATTATCTGGCTCTTTTACAAATTCACCCTGCCTCTCTCCTCCAGGATGATCCCTAAAGCCGAGCTGAACACAAATGCATTCCAAAACTGGAAGGAATCACGCCTCAAGAAACAGCTAATGCCAACAGAGCAGAAACAACTGGGATAGACTGTACAGCTAGAACTATATTTTAAAAATCAGCACTTGCTATGAGGTGTTTTGCTTCATTACTGAAATGTTGGGTGTTTGTGAGGGAAAGCTGTGATACTGCTGGTCAGAGGCCACAGCAATTTTCTACCTCACGGTTCTGAATGGCAGCTTCTTCTAGTCCCAGGCCTCCACCGAGCTCTCTTCAGCTCTTTTTCTCCTCAATATAAACTTGCATATTTGCAGCCATTCTCATCACAGCCTTTTCATGTAGCTCTGCTAATGCATCCAAGTCTTTGATTTATATCTGTTTTCCCCAGTTCTGTCCCTCTAGCAGTTCTCATTTCTACTAAATCCTGGCCTGTGACACTGCCAGTTCTTTCCGTCATGAAAAGTCCTTTGGGGGAAGAAAGTGAACATGCAGGTCTGAAGCAAATAAAAATACACAGGAGAATACCCTGGGACTGATAAATTTATTCTATCTCTGACTCCAAAGGTGAAAGAGAGATGCATTAGCCTACTGTGCCACCTGGCCTCTGCCATGAATCAGATGTTTCTGTAATGATCTGTAATACACACATGCTCACGTGCCTCAAAACTGTGAGAGCAGTGAAGGGAGGGAAAAGGGGTAGTCTCCAATATGAACAACATTATCCCTATGCTCTCTTTCTCCTTATGTCTTTATATGCCAGAAACTGCTTATCCCCCAGGCATCTTGACTTGCCCGCTTCAATAAATAAAAAATGTGCCAGGCAGTTACAACGGTGCTAATTGCTGATAGCTCTCTATTGATCCGTCCATTTGGCGGCTCTGATTACAGAGTGATACTTCCATCTAATCACAGCTGTGGTAACTAGAAAAAAGAGCCTGGGCTCAAAGCTTTGAAACAGTATAGTGTTCTCCAGCTTTCCAGCCGTTCTCCTCAGTGAGTGTTTTAGCGCCTGGAGGGGATTTTGTGCTGTGTTGTCAGGTGCAGGCTCTTGGGAAGGGAATGCTGGTTTGGTGAAATTCTGTTCATGTGCAGAGCAGAAACAGCAATTGTGGAGACACCCAATGGCAGTCCCACCTGGATGAAGGCTTCCATGAGCTGGACTGAAACTGTGGACCTTCACTGTCCAGCTGTTTGTGCCCTCCTCATTGCAGTGCGTTGGCTGATCTTCTAGAGATCAGCTTCCAAAGACCTGAAATCCTTGAAGGGCTCTACAAACAGCACATTGCAGCTACTACATGGGTGCATATTGGAGAAGCTCCTTGGCTTACTCTAGCCGATGTTGTAGCAGCTGGCATGGAAGGAGATGTACTGAAATACTTTGAAGGCATCATAATGAGGACATTAATAGTGACTATTTGGCTCAGGTAGATTTGACTGCTTGGGCACTACCTGACATTCAAAGCGTGTTCAGATGTTCCCCTCCTGTCCTCTTCCTATTGCTTTTCTCCACAGTGCTGATAGGTCCCTTGGTTGCTGTTGGTCTAAGGTCTGAACAAAGATGTTCTCGTTTCAAACACAGCTAGATTATGTTTTGCCCTAGGGGCCTGGAATACATAACTTGAGCTGGTTGACATTAACTGAATGGGAAAACTTGTGTCATAAAATGGCCTTTTTAGAAAATGAACATTTTTGTTAAGCTGGAAAAAGTTATTTGCTTTTTTTTCCCCAAATGTTTTGGGGTTTGGGTTTTTTTTTTGTGTGGACATTTTAAGCAGTTCACCTAATTAATTTCTTGTCTTTAACATTTGTTTGGTTTCTACATGTTGCGTTGGAAATCCGTCTGTGTTTGGGGTTATTTTTCTTTGTCTGTATGTTCTATCACTGAACACTTTTCTTTTTTCTTCCTGTGTGTATAAGACTATGTTGTCATTGTGCTGCTTCTTTCTCTTCTGCCCTTTTTTTCTCTTGCCATGAAAGCTCTCCCTTTTTTCCTTTCTGGTTATTTAACATTTCAGCCTTTTCATATTGGCTTGGTGTAGAGATGCTGTACTTTTTTCCTTCCTCCGTTGTGTTCAACCATTGTACTTCACTTAGCTTTGTGGCACACCTTTAGCCATTTGCCACACCTTTCTACTTCTGGTTCTTTGAGTCGCTGTCCTTTCTGAGTGCCTGAGTGTGGTCGGCATTCTTTTCTTATTTCAGTGTTAAACTCCCCCAAGCATCAACTTTATTTTAAAATCTTCGATGAAAAAAGGCAGTTAAGAACCTGTAGGGTAAAAAACCAAACCAAAACAACAACAACAAAAAACCCACAAACCAAAAATGACTAAAAAAAGACACAAATCCCAGAAATACCAGCCTCTGCTCAAAATGACAATTTTCACAATTCACAGTTATGTTTTAAATGCTCTTGGCTGTTAAATGCAGGCTACCCTATTGGGTACCTATTGGGAGGAATATAGGACAGTTGTCAGAGAATGTAGGGAGGCAACTAGGAAAGCTAAGGCCTCCTTGGAACTTAACCTTGCAAGTCGGGTTAAGGATAACAGAAAGGGCTTTTTCAAATATATAGCCGACAAAACTAACACTAGAGGCAATATAGGCCCATTGTTGAATGAGGTGGGTGCCCTGGTGACAGAGGATACAAAGAAGGCAGAGGTGCTGAATGCCTTCTTTGCCTCTGTCTTTACTCCTGCAGGCTTTCCCCACGAGCCCCAGATTCCTATAGCCCCAGAAGAAGTCAAGATAGAGGAGG
>VXBO01011658.1:169789-304639 GCA_013400135.1 Rhinoptilus africanus
AGAGCCACAAAGATGATTAAGGGAGTGGAACATCTCCCTTATGAGGAAAGGCTGAGGGAGCTGGGTCTCTTTAGTCTGGAGAAAAGGAGACTGAGGGGTGACCTCATCAATGTCTTCAAATACCTAAAGGGGGAGTGTCAGGAAGATGGAGAGAAGTTGTTTTCAGTGATGACCAGTGATAGGACAAGGAGTAATGGATGTAAATTGGAGCATAGGAGATTCAAGAGGGATATCAGGAAGAATTTTTTTACTGTGAGAGTGACAGAGCACTGGAACAGGCTGCCCAGAGAGGTTGTGGAGTCTCCTTCACTGGAGACATTCAAAACCCACCTGGACGCGTTCCTGGGTGATGTGCTCTAGGTGACCCTGCTCTGGCAGGGGGGTTGGACTAGATGATCTTTCGAGGTCCCTTCCAACCCTATGATTCTATGATTCTATGATTCTATGATACCCTGGGAGACAGAATCCCTAAGCTGACTGAGAAAAAAAAAAAGGCAAGGATGGGGTGAACAGAATTGTTTAAAATCTCTGCAGAAAATGGAGGGAAAAATCTCACCAATTTTAAAATAAAACTTTTTTCCTGTTGACTGGTAAAGGATCTTTGCATACTTAAACTGTATTTGACTTAATGAAACACGTTCAGAAGTGACTCTAACTGAATTTAATGGGTCCAAGTCTGTTAATTTCTCTGTCTTTCTCAAGGTATTAGTGGAGTGTGTTTCGCAGTCAGATTCTGTCCCACTTACTGCCCTGTAGCTCACACCTACTTACTGGTTACCATTACGTTTTACCTGGATAAAAGGCTATTTTAGTGCGGATAGAGCGGTTCATGTAAACTAAAAAGCAGTTGGAGGCAGAAACCCTTCCACTGGCACGGATGGTTCTGCAAAGGGATCTCTGTCTTAGGCTTCTGCTTTAGATTTGCTTTCAAATTTAGGGCCAGATATTTGTAAATATAGGTGCCTAGAGATGTGATTTAGGAAGATATTCGAATTACTGACGTTCCTAATTTACAGTGGCCAGGAATAAACAGAAGAGCCAAGAAGAGAAAGGATAAAAGTGCATTGCAGAGAAAAAAGTGAGAGAGTGATAGGAATTTCACTTCTACTACCCTGTAAATTATTCACATGTGCCAGCTGGTAATTACTTATAATGAACGTCTATAAAGCACTTTGATATGCTCAGATGAGCAGTACTATAGAAAGTGTGTCCGCTGTTTAGATCTAAGGGATAAGACACTAGTAGAAAGGCAAGGACTACCCATATAATTATCTTCTTATGATATGTTGGCTCGCTGATGCTGTACCTAGATATGTTACTAAAAAGCCAGATTACTTTTTCAGAGCGTGAACTTCAGCAGCAGTGATTTAATGACGATTCAGGTTAAGGAGTAATGTGTAGCACTGACAATTTCTGTCAGTCTTACTGAACGTGGAATTTGCATCCTTTCTTTCCCAAAGGGGTGACGTCACTATCCTTGGATCCATCTATCCAGCTGCACGACTCAGCTGTGGGTTTCTTGTACCCATCAAGCCAATGATCAAGCAATCTGTAACTTGCATTTGCCTGTGATCTCCCTGCAATGTGAGCTGTGGAATGTGCCCAATTAAAGTTTTGATCTACTGATATGTAATAAGATCCCTTAATGAAGCATTTTTCCACTGGTGTTTGTCAGTAGCATCCTGAGCTGGACCCTTGGTTTTTTGATGTTTCCCTGATCCTGATTCCCCGAATTTCTTGGCTTTGGGATGGGGCCCCATGGATATTTACTGTACAATGAAGTTATAACATATTCATGGCCACAGTGCATGCAATCTAAGTGATTTTTTTTTTCTTATTTATGGTAATATTTCACTATAGAGCTGCAGGTTTCATCGGAACAGATAATGTTAAAACTCTTCATTCCTAATCCTAGTGAGCATCCACTTTTACCTTCCCAGCCCACCCTTCTTTGCATTTCGGAAGAAGCACCTTCCTCACCAGTGCAGGGTGCTGTTGGCATCTGTTCAGGATCCACTAGCCAGTTCAGAAAAGTTGTCTGTGGCCCTGGTGAAGTAGAAGAACCTATTACAAGTTAAATTGAGTTAAAATTTGTGCCGTATCAAACTAAGGGAAAATGTGTTTAATAGAGGCTTACCCGATTTAAGAATAGTTTTATTCTGTATAAGATATAGCTGCTCCTCTTGCCCTTTTTTTGTATTGGAAATCAAAATCAAATGGAAATGCAGTGACAGAATAGAGAAAGCAAGAAAGGAGGAAAGGAAAGAAGGAAGGAAAAAAGGAAGGGGGAAGAAAGAAAGCAACTTGATTAAAATAGAGTTCTTCCTTTTATAGATATGTAAGTTTGGTCTTTTCACAGCACCAGTTGAAAGCTGGTGACATTTGAGAGTTCAAGATAAGTGAAACACCAGTTGGAGATTAGTATCAAGGAACATTTTTTTAACAAGTGTTCCACAACGGGCCAAAGGTAACAAAAAACCCTCTTTCCTTCATACATGCTTATCATTTGAGAAGGAAATAAAACTTTCATGGTTAGCATGTCTTTATGTTTTATTCTCAAAATGACCTGTGTATTCATTGTATCAGAGCTTCAAAGGGGATTCTTTTCTCCTGTAAAGATCATGCTGGACCTTTTAAGTTTCCATCTTAGGGCAAAACTGCTCCAAGAAAAGAAAAGGTTAAAAAAAAAAGAGAGAAATGAGAATGTTAGAATGTTAAAGGATTGCTGTAGTTTTCCTATCGTTGGAGACTGACTCATAAATCCCCCTATTAGTTAAATTTATTTTAAAAATAAACGATAATTTAAAAAGTGACACAGGTACAGTGCATGTACAGCCATTTGAAAAAGGAGATGTGTGACCCATCTCCACACGGAGGAAAGTCACGGTTTCTGTACATCTGTCCTTTTAAAAGATTGACAGATTGTGCAGCCCCTGGGAGTAGTTCCAAGGGCCTGGCTGGGACTGCTTGGGTAAATAAAACATGCCGCAGCTGCATGGCCTGACCCTGAGTGGGCTACACATACTAAAAACTGTATGGATAACTCACAGCAGGCGGGAAGTGTCATATGCTAAGGGACCTTATGCCATCCAGCACTGCCAGTTGGAATTCATCCCAGAGGACAAGCCAGCTGCTGGGGTAGTGCTGGGTATCAATGAGGTCAGAGAGACCTGCTGGGATGGTGCACCTGAGGACTGGGTCCCTGAAAGAGTGGCCACTGACTGTGTTGGTCCTGCTGGGGATGCTATTTAATTAAACTGCTGATATGCTGAGTGTTGGGACATTTATGTCTGAAAGGGGTATAGGACTGGAGCTGCTGTCTCTGTTCCCAGCTAGCTCTTTGATCTGGGATGCAGTAGGGTCCAACGATCAGGATGGATGCATGGAGCAGGTGTTCTATGCTATACAGTGCTCTGCTCCCTTCTCCTGCGCGACCTCCAGCCTGCCTCTAAGTCTTTTTGTTCACAGTCCGTACAACAGGGAGAAAAGCTCTTCTGTACCTTCTCAGGCTATTGTGATGATGAATATGTTACTGATTGTAATGAACTCACATACTGGAACTGTGGGAGCCATATAAGCATCTGAGATAAGTAACCTGAAGCACATGGGAAAGGGCAGTGCAGTAGAGCTTTCATTGGCAGAACTGCATCTTTCACATCCTGCTGAGCTTTACCTGCTGCTGATCACAATGAACAACTTAGGCCCTGAAGCAGAAGGACTGATATTCTTTGTATTTTATTTTTATCCAAGCTGGTTGATCACGAAATGCTGTCTTACCTCTTCTTAGTACTGTCTAATCCTTCCTGGGCTCAGTCTGAACTCTTTGTCCATGGAATACCATGTAGGAGTGAGTTCCACAGGTTAATTACATGCTAAACAGTGTTTCTTTTTTGTCCGTTTTCAATGGTGGCCCTTAATTGCAAATTGCCCTCCAGGTCTTGTGTTATGGGAAAGAGTGAAGAGAAAAGGGAACAAGTAATTGCCCTTCTAGACATTATCTGCAGTGTGCTCTCATGTATCTACTCTCCCTCTTTGTACCTTCTACCCTGCATCATCCCAAAGCCTTTCATTTTCCTTCTAGTGGATTACTTTCTTCCCCCTGTATAATAATGCAATCTACTTTGGCTGCCCTCCGCTGTGTCTCTTTCCACTTGGCCTTTTTAGTGACTAAACCTGAGCACATTATTCCAGCAGAGGATGAAACCTACTTTTACACAGAGTGGCAGAATGTTACCTGTATTACTGTCTTGTCTCTTTTTTATATTCTTCTCTTTGAGGCTTTGCTTGGTGTTGCAGTCCTTAGGAGCTGATGAGAAATGGGAGCGATTTCTGAGGAAAGGAGGGAGATGTAGTGTCATTGTGGGGCATGGTGGGAAAGTGATGCTTGGATCACCAGATGTCACGGGTCTTCAGGAGATGCTTTTGGTAAACTTTCAGGTGATTACAAAGACGCTCGAGCTCATTAGTGATCTTTGTGGCAGGATGAAATGTCTGCAGAGATAATGATGAATCTGGTCAGTTTATGCAAAAGAGGCAAAACTCCAAAAATATGCTGATAGTTTATGGATATTATTAAAAGTAGGAAAGAATTGAACTTTATCTTCTTTGGAGGTTAGACAGCTCTCTAGCCTGTTGAAATAAATCCTGAAAACTGTTCTGATGATAGGAGGGGATTGAAGTTTGCTGTTTCCTTTTATCAAGAAAAGCATATGTGTCTAAGAAGGACTGCATTGGACACAATGCCCATTGAGAACTGGTGATCCATGCCAGCTCCATCCCTCTGGAATGCTGGCCTGGCCTAGCCTCTTCCTAGCAGTCTGTATGCAGCCAGAGTGGCATTTCCTGGAGGGCTTCCAAAAAAATTGTGAAATAGTGCTATTTTAATGGATACCGTCTTTCAGTTTATCAGGCGAACAACCACATAGATCTCATTCATCATGGCATACGTGACTCAGCATCGCTGTTTGATGGCTCTACATCACTTCAGAAAGTCATGTGCTGATACAAACACCGTAATCCTGTCATGCAGTGTTATGTTACTGTGTGAAAATGGTGACTCAAACACACTGATTCTATTACATTTCAAAGATTTTTTTCCCTGGGAGAAAAATCTAGTTTGGATTTTCCTGTTCTTCTATCTGTCCTCTCTGCCATAATTTAAAAATAAGACAGTGTCATTCTTTGTGAATTCCCCCCAAATCCTTAGCAAAGCATATGATGAAATTTTGTGAGGATGTATAAAGATGTATTTACGATCAGATCTTCTGCTGATATATATCAAGACGTTTTGTATCATGTTTGTAGGGCTGTGCTGTTTTATACCTTGCCTTATTGTTATAAGAGTATCTTAATCCTGGACGCTGTTTGCACTGTTAGCTACTCTGCTTTTCATTGTAGCACTTAGTAATAGTGTGTGATTCTCACCCTCCACAGTTTCTGAGAGATATACAAACTAGAAAAAAATATACGTATAATAGCATGCCCTGGAGGGTTAAGAGAAACAGAAGAAGGAGAGATGTGAGGAACTAAAGATACGTGGCCTAGAAAAGAGAGAACTTGGGGGCATATGATCAAAATGTATAAATACCTTTCAGGGAACAATACAAATTGTTCAGGGAAGGCAATTATTTTCTCTCTAAATGTAGTGGCACAAGCAGCAACATCTTGGATGAATTAGTTTGAAAAGTTTTTCAGTAATGGGAATTAGGATGTTAGCACTATGAGTGGGTGCATGTATGGCATATTTAACAGTGGTGCTTGCGGTGTGGTGTCTGCTGGACAGTACTGCGGACAATCTTGAACCCAGATGAGTAAACTTTGGTTCCTATCTCAATTTTAAATGCTAAACATAAAGGCGACATGACTTTCATGTAATTTTAAAATTAACAGCTTAATAAAAAGTTCAAATATCAGTTGCTGGGCCTAACTGTAGGAACACTTTCTCTGAAAGCTTGGCACCAATGGAGCTCTATCAGTAGCCAGTAGGCAGCTGGAGCGCTAAGAAAGGGTTTCTAAAGACAAATTTGATTCCTTCCTGTGATCTGAAGGAAGAAAATTCCATTTCCATAAGGCTAATTCTGTAGGAGATCTTTTTGTACCAACTCACGATTTTTGAAGGCATATTTGTTTGATTACATTGAGCAAAAGGTTTGCAATTACAGCCATAGGAAAGCTGGTTGGAGAAGTTGATGTGTTGACCTTTAAAACACAAAGAACTTTGACATAATCCCAGCTTCCCCTTATCAAAGCAGTCAGTCTGTGCTCATTTCCGAACCACGTTTGACGTGTTATAAGCAGAACTCTTGGCCAAAACATCCATCAGGAGCGGTTCAGAGAGTGATGTTTTACAGGAGCCGGGCAGGCATTAGAGCATGACCTCGAAAGAGTAACACTCCAGTCTGAGGAGACATGGGGTCACCTTCAGCAGAAATGCAGTGCTGTGAAACAAATCATAAATCAATAAACATGGCCAAGGTCTTGAAAACAAAAGTGAAAGGCAGTGTAAACATATCCCAGTATGATCTCTGGGGGACCCAGAGGAGTGTTAGAGATTTCAGAATGACTGGTGAGGTCACCTGGAAAGCAACAGCAGAGTTTGGAAGTTCCAGAAATGGATCTTGGTATTGGCTGTCTTTTAAAGTGTTTGGTTTTGCAGGACCCTGGAATAGAGAAACCAGGAATAGTCCAGGGTGTGTAAATGGTCTGGGAGCCCCAGAAATCTGTCTCATTGCTATAGTTTTGTCTTTTAGTGCTCAGTATATACTCCCCAGCTCTCTTAGAATTACCCTGCTGCCTGTCCAGCCTCACAGGTCCCTTCGCTTGTAGCCCTTACCATCTGGCTGTGTGAACGAGATTCTGCCAACTGAACAGGACAGTGGATTTCCAGCGTAAGTGTGTCAAGGTACTGCCTGTGTTCATCCTCTTATCCTTGATGAACATAAGGTAGCTTGTTCCCACCTACTCTTGTAAAGTCAGAAAAAAAGAAGACTTGAAATAAGCTGCTGTGCAGGAAGAATTTTGTAGGATAGGAGGCTGTTGGAAGCTTACTGTGGGAATGTAGATATTACTCAGTATAAGAGGGCTAAGAATTCAGAGAACAACTTGAAAATATCACACCTCAGGGCAGCCTGGAGGCAGCGAGTTTTCCAGTCAGTGAAGTGCTAGGAAGGCTATTTCCAGATGGAAATGAGTGNTCTTGAAAACAAAAGTGAAAGGCAGTGTAAACATATCCCAGTATGATCTCTGGGGGACCCAGAGGAGTGTTAGAGATTTCAGAATGACTGGTGAGGTCACCTGGAAAGCAACAGCAGAGTTTGGAAGTTCCAGAAATGGATCTTGGGGCTAAAAAACCCCATTCATCTAAACTGTCCCTGGAGCTAGTATCCCACTTCCAAACTCCCACATTGCTCCCTCAACTTAGAAGCTGCAGCCTTTAAATCAAGTTGTTGATTTCTTTTTCCTCCCTTGACACGGGTTAGTTGAGAGGCAAGCCTCCACCCACATCATTAGTGGCAAAATAAGTTAATAATAAATAAATAATGGATTTATACATATTAAGAGCAAGATTTAGAAGTTGCATCTGGCTTTCAGAATTAAAAAAAAAAAAAAGAAGGCAGAAGGAGCAAGCCAGTCCATTAAAGCATCACATTAATTCAAAGCTGTATTTATTTACTCAAAGTGACGCAGTTGGCAGAGGTCTCGGCATGTCTCCGAGTTCAAAAGCATGTAAGTTTTGCAAACAGCTCAGATCCTCCTTGTTTGTAATAAGCTGCTTTTCTGCTTTTCTACACGTAACTGCTCTCTGCAGCTCTCACATCAGAAGTGGACAAAAGCCTTCTGATCAGAAGCACATTTTTGGAGGGAAGAATGAGTTTGCATGGTGCCAAAGAGAAGGTGAAACTCCACCTTCCCTCTTCCCTCCTCTACTTTCTCCTTTTGTTGTATCTTTTACTTTATGCCTTAAGCAAAGACACAGTGTTTGAGAAGGGTCTTACAGACCATGAGATCTGCAATTGTGCCTTTTCCCTCACAGAGTTAGCAGAGCTCTTTTGCTGTTCAATACACAAGTGCATCAGTGAGTTAGTATTTCCAGAAGCCTCATCGCTAGAGACACGGAACACCATCCTGGGTAGCTCAATGGGAATTGGGCTGCAGACTGATGGAGCTCATGACTTAATAGGCTTTTTCTTTGCAGAGCTTCAGTGGTGCTACAATTAATTAAGCTTTTCTTCTTCAGAGCTCTCCAGGGTAAGAGTCTACTAGGCTAAGAGAAGCTTTCACTCATTCTCTCGCCCTATTTCTTCTTCCCAGCAGGACGATTTTCATGTCCCTGGTTTGAACCTTCCTTGTTTGTAAAAGAGCCACATAGTGGTAACGTTGTTAATTACAACACCTGCAGGGTTCACTGGAATTTTAGGTTAAATGGTATCCCACCATCAGAAAGTATTACATGGTGACAAATCAGTTCTGAAAATGAAGTAACGCCTTTTTTTTTCCTCTTCTGCGAACTTTCATTCTGGTTTGGCATAAATGAAGCAGTCCCTTCCCATCATGCTTTGCATTTAATTTCCTGATCAGTTTTATATGCTACACGCACTTGATGCAAGACTGGCTTTTTAGAACTCTTCTAACCCTCTCTGTCACTGCCTCAATTCTCTCTATCATCCTGCATGCTCTCATTCCAGCCTGGCCTGACACTTTGAGCAGCTCAGTGGTAGCCCCAGGCTAACCTTTTCCTTTATAAGTATCGAGATAGGGTAGAGAAGAGTCATCTGAGGGGGAAAACCTAGGCTGACAAAAGAGTGGGTGACATCCTTTGCTGGCCTCTTGAGCTTAATCATGATGGCTTATTCTTGAAGGGGTGGCAGAGGAGAAAGGAGTTGGGTGAAGGTTTTGAAGATGGAGAGCCATGGCCTAAAGACCTGGCTGAGCTGTGGAGTTATCTCCAAAAGCTTAGATAGAAATACTATGTTTGATTAAAATCAGGTTTTGTTTCAATAGAAGTGAAGTTCCTTTCTCTGGTTCCCATTGCAATGCAGCGTGTGCCATGATGACATCTGCAGCAGCAGAGAAATCAGCAGAGGGTACGGATGCTGGTGGTGTCTAAACATTTCTGGAGAAGCTGACAGTTGGCAAAGTGGCCACCCCCTTCTTTTGGGTCCTGAAGGCTTTGGGAGTGTCCCAGGCAGTTTGTCACCATCACGAAAATGAGACCAAAAGCACCTATAGTGGAGGGGTGGGCAAAACAAAAAGATAAGAGCAGAAAATATTAGAAACACAAGAAATTAAAGGTGGAAGAAGTGTCTTTGAGCTTGGTTTGAGTGTGATCCAACTCATCACTGACATTCAGGCCATGAACTTTTCTAATGTGTGCTGTTAACCACTGAGAGGTGAGGAATTAAGAAGAAGAAAAATATGCCTATACCTTTTTATTGTCTAGAGAAGGTTTTTCTGTTTCTCAGGCCAGTCATGGAAACACATGTATTTCTATCCAGGATGCTCCTTTTCCAGTTTACATTAGCCCTTTATTCCTACAGTCCCTTTTGTTGGTGACTCATCTGAGCACAGTCTGGAAATGAGGAATGTTACCATCTCCATGATTAATGGTTTCCTCCATTGAATTGCAATTACAGGTTTTAATCAGTTCATTATTCCACCTAGTTTTTTTGGGTCTTGACAGTTTTGCTGTGGAAACTAATTGAATTGGCTTCACCTCAAGGCTTTCCTGCAAAAAGATCTTCTCTTGCCTTTGGGGATTGTGGGGGCTAATTGGCCAACTCAGGTTTAATTTCCTCTTTTTCCAACCTGGAAAAAAAAAAAAAAAAAAAAAAAAAAAAACACCCAAAAAAAAGGTGGGGATTTTCTTATTTCCTAGTCCTTGCCAGACAAAGACTCCCATTTTCTATTTCACTTTCCAAACCCTGTTTCCTTTAAAGTGCAAGATGTGTTCACTGCTAAAAGTTCAACTTCACATAACAGTTAGGAATTCATTGTTTTAGTCAAAATTGTTATTATATTTTTCTCTTCTTCAAAGGTTGATTGCTCCTCAGAAACTGCAACTGTTCCTTTCCTGGCTACTTTTCACTTCAGCTGGTTTAATCATCCTGTTTATAAGGAGAGGTCCTGTGGCCAGCAAAATTCTTGTTTGCGGCTTCTGTTATAAGTCATCCTTCAGTTTTGTTTTTCTGTGTGCCATGTTACTTGAATTCAGAGATGAACAAGCAGTAAATTCCCCAAAGATGTACACTGTCAGAAAAGAATTCAAATCAGCGGATACTTACTACTCTGTACAGCTGCCAAAAAGCTTACAATTGAACTGCATCATGCAACACAGATGTGATCCAAAAGAAGTCTTGGCATCAGCAGGAGTCAGGCTGAGTTGTTAACGCAGTGTGAGAAGATGTGTAATCAGTAGCTGCAACAGCTCTCCCAGGTAGAACCAACCTGCTAAGCTTTTGGTCTCGTGGAAGTGCTGCTGTTCACTTTTCTCGTCTTTATTTTACAGTAAGTGTTTAGGTCACATGAGACAGGTTTTCAGAAGCATGCTCTGAGCGTCCATTCCTCTTGCTGTCTTTGCTTGGGAGACTGTCTTACTGAGATCTGCCTTATTCACATTGCGAACTTTAACTGAAAAGGATGAGTTACAGAACAGCCATGGTAGAAGCCAAACATAAGGTTAAAGATAGAAGAGCAGCTCCTAGGGATGCCAACCTCATGCCAAATGCTGTTTTCTGGGCCCCGAACTTTGGGCATTTGGATACAACAAAAGAGTTTATTTCTCATTAATCTATGTCTTTACTTGAGGGGTGCTTGTGTATTTTAGATTTCAGTATCCAAGCTGGAAGTTAGAGCCAAACTTTTCTTTTTCCTGTAAGTAGTGCTGGATTCCTCTCTGGCAAGGCTTTCAGGTTTCTTCTTTGTCCAAGGGAGAACAATTCAGTCCCTGGCTGGGATGCTTTGGAAGTGGGTAAAGTCAGATCATGGGAATTTGAACATGTTTTCCTACCAGTCAGGTTTGGAGATGAAGATTTTTAAAGAAGCAAATGTATTAGGGAACCAAAGTCTGTTATCTTAGGGTTTTTCATTTTTTTTTTAAACATTTTTTCTTTAATGAATCAAAGTGTTTCTGAACCTTCTTTTTCATCGCAGCAGGAGTCACCAGCCAATATAAGTATCAGAGAAGAGGGCACAGTGGCATCCTAAGTTCCATTTTCCATTGGTGCTTTGCTGTAATTAGAGGACTTTCTGCCTTGATGGGAAAACCATAGGCTACGAGGCCAACACAGAAATGGGGTGGAACCGTACTATCCACCTCAGATTCAGGTTCCTTTTATTAAATGATGAAACCATAAGTTTCCATTTGCAGCAAGAGTTTAAGGCTTCAGTCAGAAGTGAAAAGGTGCATCATGCTGGAAAGCTGATTAAAAATATATGCTGCATATTAAACAGACCACAAATTGAATAATTTTTTTCTTAATTCTTTCAGTTATTAAGGTACATCAAAGGTACTTTTTAAATGATGAAAGAACATACCATCCTTTTAGGCAAGGTGATTAGTGATATTAGTATCAATAATATCAATTAGTATCAGATCCTTTTGGTATTGTTAACAGGGAATAGCGTTCATCTGGCAATTCACGGTGCAGTATCCAGAAGGGAGCTTATTAAAATATGACTCCCTTCCCCTTCCCCCACAACCCTTTGGCTTAATTACCTCATTAATAACAATGCGAGATCCAAGAAGTGACTTCCTCCCTGGTGCTTCCAAGATGTGTTGTGGAATTACAGACACTGGCAAGACAGAGAGATATTTATATGCTCTGACCTCACACGGGAAGAGGGGATGTGAAAGTGGAGAGCCATTGGAACACAGCAAAATCTGGGAAGTGCAGCATGGCTTGTGATCGCAACCATATTTGAACAGGCTTTGCAAGCAGAGCGCTTCGTGAGCTTAAGAGAAACAAACAATAACAATTCCTCTAATGTGCAAAAATAAAGATCTGTTGTTTAAAGAGCACACAACTGTATCTACCACCTCCTGATGCTTTTGACAGGAATCACAGAAGGAGCAGATTGGATCAGCAAAACTTCACTCAGCCCTGACAGTTTGATTGCGCTGCTGTGGAGGATATGACAGATGTTGGAACAGCACGAGCAACTTAAACAAAATGCATCAAGCACAAAGCTGAGGCTCAACCTTTCCTCCACTTAAAATGATTTGCAGTCTCTGAGGGGTCAGAATGTAGGGGCGATGGTTTTACATGTAAGGGGAGGAAAGGGGGAGAAAGGGAGGATTGAGACAAGTGGGAAAAAATTGCCTCCAAATGATGAAGTGCCCAGCAGTGTCAGACAAGCGTGTGGAACTGGAAACATGCTGTTTGCCTTTCATGAAATTATTCGGAAATGAATCATAGCTCGGGCACAGGAGGCTGAGGAGATTCATCGAGCAAGCAGAGAACAGATAAACAGGCTTTACAACCTGTGCATATGTAAAAATAAGGAGAAGCAAAATATCCAGAGGAGGCAAAGGGCTGATGTTTGGCAGCTCATTCCTTCCTCAGATATTTACCTACCTGTGGCATTGTTTTCAGATTTGCTGAGCACTCCTTGCTCTTGCTGATTTTACGTACTGTGCTTTGCGTTTCTGAGAAGGGAGACAAATTGGAAGGGAAGTATTCAAGTCACGTACCAGAGGGTCTGATACACACGGTAGGTATGTGCAGTGCTGATGCTTAGGTGACAGTGTTTCAGGACCAGTGTCTAGCATGCCACTGCCAGATGATTAATTTAGCCTATATGTTCAGTGAGTTCTTGCAAGCAGCATCAGCCTGTTTTTACATCATGAGTGAGCTATTGATTTGTCTCCTATGCTTCGTGGAAATCTCTTCTACCCTCTATTGCGGGTACGTATGTGGGGTCAGCTGTCGTATTTCGTGCTCACCTTTTGTTGTTTATCATTACAGCAGGGTTTATTTTAATGTGGGTCAAATGTAATCAGAAGCTCGTAAAATGAAGTAGGTGGTAGCACCAGATAGGTATAAGGAGTATGTGCACTGTGCTTGTGTTAACTTCTTCCGCAGTACTATGAATGCAACCCCATCCTTACCCAGCACACCTCTTCCTATTCAGGCTTGGCCACAAACCGACCAAGTGGGGCAAGAGGCTCTTTGCCGATGAGCTGGCTACACTTATATATAGATTTGCCGTGGGAAGGGGCTGGGGTTTTGTGCAACAGAGATGAGACAGGGTATTATGCACCGATAAGGCTGCTACAGTCTTAATTTTTAAAACCCACTCTTTTCCCAAACTTTGTACACCCCCATATTCTAATGGGCTTTCTTTTCTGCCAGTAGTAGAAAAGATTCCCTAATCCACAGCCCTTTCTGTTCTTAGATCCCTCCTGTAGATGTATTTCCTGTGAATGCCTCCAAGACGTGAATCAAACTAAAGCATAGGATTTTTATAATATCGTAAACTCCTGCCATGTTTTTCTCTGTCTTTACTTTCAAGTTCATCCCAAGCAGGTGGCAGATTTCTGGTTTCATTTATTCACAAAATGAACTCAAAACTCCAGCCCACGCCTTCCACTTAAACTATGTTGATCCCAGGTCGCCTCCTCAAGGACTGCTCAACCTGGACTCTAGATCCTTATATCAACAACAAATATCCCACAAGACTGAGCCAGCAAACCACACATCGTGTTTCTTAGCAAGACCATCATTTGCTAACAGGATGAGATTTTCAGGATAACGCTGCATTGTCACTTAATATATTATCATTCTGTTTTTATATTCCAGGCCACTCCTATCCAAGCTCTTTAGGGGTAGGATTGCTCTCGCTTTGCATCATGTGTAATTCAAAACACATTCCTTGTCTTTGCAGAGAAAAGCAAGCAAATACCTAAGCAAAACACAAGTTTTTCTGCTTTATCTTTTGCATGCGCTAGACCTTCCTTCATTCAATCACATATATCCAAAATTCAGGACACAGTATATTCAGTGCTGAACTTTACAGGAATATGTGGACTTAATAGTTTGGGCTCATCTCTTTCTACATTGACTGTTTTAATACCCTTCATCTATCTCTGCTCAAACATCCCACTGGGGTGTCCTTTCTTGACAGCATGATGCTTTGCAAAATGTAGCCCTTTGTATGTAAAATTTGGGTATCTCAACAGAGCTGGTTATGTGCCCTATTCTGTAGTTCATGAAGACATGAAAGCACTGCTAAAAGAGGATTGATTGATTAACCTTATTTACCTATGGCAACAGTGTATCTATTATCTCCCTCCATTGAAGGGTAGCCACAAAATTTAGTTTAGACTAGATAGCTAATTTTAAGTGGCTAAATTACCTGAGACTAATTCCACTCTTTCTGAAATAGTTTAATACTTCATTTTGTACGTGTCTCCTGGGATGGCAAGCCACAGTAGTTAGCAAATTGAAGGCGAAGAGCTGGAGATAGCAATAGGAAAAAGAGGGAGCTCAGCTAAATTTTCATAATCTTAATTCCCCTAGGAGGAACTAATTTTGATTGAATCTGGAGTCTGGGGAATCCAGGTGTTTGGGGGTGTTTGTTTGTTTGTTTGTTTTTTAATTTCCTTCCAAAAGAATTTTCCCATCCCTAGAAATCTCATGTAAATTAGAAATATTGCAAGTTTTCTGCTGTGGCTGCTTCCTTGGCTAGATATGACTGGAGTAACAAGCAGCATAACAAGTACATGATGGCATATGGAAACAGCAGTACACAAATATACTCTGTGCAAAAGAATCCAAATCACAATCTTGGGCATTCATTGGCTTATCTAGGTTTGGCAAGCAGAATAGGGATTTATAAAAATAAGGTTGTGCCTTTCAATGCTTTTCAGCTGATTTTATGCTAAAAGAAACCTGAGGATCAGAGCAATGAGACATGCAAGGCTAAAGTCTCTGAAATCCCTGCAGGCCTTATTATGAGTATAAGGAGAGAGACAGCACGTATTTCAGGGCTGGGGAAGCTATTGCACTTGATTTAAGGGTAATTAAAGTGTGTGAGTGACAGTGGAGATGACATGTGATGCGTCAGACACCTTTTCTCCATTTCGCTTCCTGCTTGGCAAACTCATCTGCATGCTGAATGAAGGATAACGTCTCATAGCCTTCTGCCTCTGCCCTCATAGGCTTTCTGTTCTGCTTTCCCTGTTCCTCCTCACAGCTCTCCTCTACTCTTGGATGTCAGAGAGAATATCTGGGTTTTCCTAGTAACTACATCCTTATTCCTTCCATAGCTAAGTCAACAACAAAACGTTTCCTCCTGCCAATAGTTGTTGGTCATGGTCTAGAGCAAAAAAATTACCAGTCCAATGGGTCATTGAGAAGAAAATAGCCCCTGCACTGAAACGTTTTTGTTAGCTGCTGTCTACCACTGAAGTGTAAATGAATGCAGAAGGGAAGGGATGCTGTACTCATCGGTATTTTTAATGTGCCTATGGCTCATTTTGATTCCAATAAGTCAACCAAAGCCAATGTGAGAGTGAGGATTCATTGTGAATATTGAATTCTGGAAGGGAATGAGTCTGTAGTTATGCCTGCAGTACTTGCAGTGCACAGCCTGGATCTGATGGATGTGTGACAAACAGGCAGAGGAAGGCACAAGAAGGCCTTCTCTTGCACTAACACAAGCAGTTCCACCCATACTGCTCAACACTGGGTCCCAAGCTTCACAAGACTGTTGTCTAAGCCTCATTTCTAAAAGATCTGTCTTGGGAAACTTGTAAGGGGGGCTGAAGGCCATCCATGATTGCAAATAGATGTATTTACATTAAAGTAGAAACACAGAGAATGCACACAGAGTTGATAATTGTTCACATTATTCCATCTGCCTAATGGCAGAACAAAATTACTGGCAGACTTGAGTTCACTGCAAGTGAAAACAAAAAGCCTAAGGCACTCACAGAGCCATTAAAGAGAAGGAAATGTTTGGGCTTTGACCTGTGATGGTCATTTACCTCCTTTGACTGCACCTCTAAGTGAGCTGAATCAAACCAAAAGTAATCATGGACTCGATGGCATGTCTCCGTGGGCAGCAGGTTGCCAAAGGGAGAGAAGGCAGCAGTTAACGTGCCTTAAAAAGGCAGAATTTCTTTCACTGTCTCCTGATTAAAAAGGATGTGAGCCACAGAGCTATGGGGGAGAACTGTGGGTGATGGCAGCCTTTGGGGGTTTTCCTTCTGTAAGTCATGACAGCCTTTGGGGGTTTTCACCCCTTTGATTTAGAAAGGGAGGATTCAAGTTGTGGAAAAGATATCATTTAGATCTGAGTGTTTATGAGTGAACGATGTTGCTGGACTAACCGATAAATAAACAGTGATTCTGGAATAAGAGTCTGCAGGGAAAGAACCGTCCAATCCTTCCTCTGATAAATGTCACCCCAGTAGTATTGCTTTTGTCTCCTATTTTTGGAAGTAGAACTGAGGTTTGTAGGTTAAAGAAAGGTTTGGAAGCAAATTGAGAGTCACAGAGCTGGGACTTTGGCGTGACAGGTCACACCAGATCAGGTTGACTACAGTCACATCAGAAAATCAAGCTTAAGATGCCTGTTCTGTTCTTTTTCTCTAATACCTGGCATAAGGACCTTCCAGAGACCAATTGTTCGGGGAGAAAATAGAAAATGTCTGAAGAAGGATAGGGAGGGAAGGAGTGAATACAGCCTGTAACACAGCAGTCAGGGTGAAATTGCCAGTAGCTGTATAGATTTTTTAAACTACTGGAAAATAAGGATTTTTTTATCTTTGTTATATATACGTGTATGTACATATGCACATATAGACATGAATACATTAAAAAAAAAATATATGCACTTCTGGGCACCCCACATGTGTACATATGGATTCTCTCCTTTGCTGTGCATCTTTTGAAGCAACACGTCTAGCATGTTACCAACCTCTCCTCCGTCAGATACCCTTATCCTTCCGGCAGTGATTTCCCATGATAAAGGCTTCATGGCTCATCTCCCTTGAGTAACAGAAATGTAGCGAGGGTCTGGTCTGAGGTATTTAACAGAGGGCTCAATACTTCTGGTGGAAGGAAGGGTGCTCATACGAAGCTGTAATGACTAGCTGTCAGGGAGATGCATGGTGTCCTTTCAGCAACCGAACACAAACAGATGAGGGTGACGGTGGTATTTCTCCAGTTCCTTAATTAGAGCTATGTGATAGCAGAGGCACAAATGGAGATGTTTTCCATCATCTCTGGTGAGGAGGGAGGTAAGGCAGAGAAGCTGGTTTGCTTTTGTTAGCCCCAGGCATCCTTTGCACTGTGATACATGTTCAACTCCTCATTTTTATCCCTCTCCCTTTAGCTGTTTGTTTCTTCTTTTGTAGTTCTCTCTGCATTCCTTTCCCTTCCTTACCACTTTCAGATTCCTAAGAAGAACTAGTTTCCATTTTAAATACTGGAACCTCCTGTTTTTCCACAACAGACTTCCCTAACCCAATTGTTCAGAACTGCAGTAAACTTTAAAGGCCGCCTATAGGATTGTTATGTACAGGTAGCTCAGTGCTGCAAATAAAGGAAACTGAGACAGAGTTGAAGTTAGTGGATACTCCTAAAAAGCGGAAAACAGAGCTCAAGAATTGTATTCCCAGCTCTTGGCTCTCACCTGTAGGTACTGTGCAGGTAAGTGAGCTCTTTTTCTCTATGTCACGTACACCAATGCACAAGAGCAAATGTGATGCCGTAAACGGAGATCTGGGGCTTTAGAAAATATACTTGTATCAAAGGTGCTCTTCAGCAGGCAAGAAGGCTAGCTTTATTTCTAGCCCAAATGTGAAGAAATTTCAAAAAAGGGGAAATATATCCCTTTTCAAGTTCCTGTCAGAAGAAAAGAGACACCCACTTCATTCATATCGCTGTCCCTCACAACCTTTTCCTCAGATCTCGTTTATCCCAGCATCAGCTGCATCTCTTTTCCCACACACGGCTTGGAAGCAGAAGCTCCTTTTAGCTGAGTGCACTGGGGGAGCACGGAGGGAGTCTCAGACCTTGCCCCCCTCCAACATCTCCTCTGGGAAGTCCAAGGAAATGTGAAGTCCCTTGAGCTAAATTCAGAGGTTTTGGCAGGTAGACAGCAACAACAGGAGGTGGAAACAGACAGCTGTGCAGGGGAGGAAATGGTGATATAAATACATGTTTAATTGCAGTTTAATTACAATTACTTACTAGGCAAAGTTTATTTAAATGCAGTGTAATTAGAGTGAGACCTTGATTTAATCGCAGTCTTATCAGATGCGGTTACTACTATATTCCTTTGCTTCCTCCTCCTCCTGGTACATTCTCTCTCCTGAACTTGCCCAGAGAAATTAAAAGCCAAGACTTGAAGTAAGCAGAAGGTATCCATCTTGGAAAGTTTTTGGTTTCCTGAAAATTGAATTGCCAGGTGGCTACCAGCCCAGAATTTTCTCCCTGGAAACTGTGAAACCCCCACTCTGTCCTGGCAAGCCGTTATTCTTCCTTAGCAGCTAATGATAATGGATCCTCATTAGCTGGGAATGACTTATCATGAATATAATTCATCACTGATGGCAGACCTCATAACCCATCTGCTCACAATGAGTAAATTATATAGCCCAGTCAGACGAGATGGATTGTTCTTTCTGGTCTACCTTTGGAGTGCCTCCACATCCTGTTCCAATCAGTACGTACTTTGTCTTCACTCCATGGTCTAGGTGAACATGAGGAGAGACATTTGGGCAAAACCTCTTGAACAGCTGACCCTCAATCTCATCGTTCACCATTTTCTCTCTTCCACTGCTGCTTCTTCCTTTGCTCCTTGCCATGAGCCTGGGCATGGCAGTAGCTCACTTGTTTAGGAGACAAGCACTAACATCAGATATCTCCTGTGGACCTATTGATATGTTAATTATCATAGCACTTGTCTCTTTCATTGATGTTGGATGTTTAAAACTCTATTAAGTAGTCCCAACCAGAATAGGACAGGGGAAGAATAGGTTGTTCTTCTGGCTTCTTATTTGAGGGACCACATTTTTGCCTCTCATCTTCCCTAAGGGTTAGTCATAATGTCGCTGGAAGCCGCTCCTGAGAGCACAGTTATTTCCATCCTTCACTATGAAGAAACTGAGGCACAGGATAGTCATAGCTGGTAGTCTACATAGACATGGCACACTGTGGTGAGATGGGAAATATACACAGCAAGTTGCCAAAAATGCATGGGAAACTGGTGGTCAGGTTGGGATAAGAGTCTCTAAAAGAGCAGGGTTTCAGATATTCCCTTTTGGTCTGCTACTTCAGTCTCTCTTCCTATTGCCTGTACGTTGCTTTGAATTGAAACAAATTTGAGTATTTCTACTTGCCTCTGTGAAATACATATCACATCATCTATCTACATACTGATGTTATCCCAAACACTTCTTAGAGGAATCGTAAATTCTGAGGTGTACTGGGTGTTTTGGTGCAGAAGAGTGGTGTCTGGTACACCACAGTGCCCGCCCTTAGCATGAAATTCAGATTTCTCCCACTGCCTCAGCTGACAGCTACCACTGAGGCAGAAATCTTTTTGCTTCCATTTAGGGGTCTCCTGTCTGCTCTTGGACAGTTCTGGAGAAGGTCTCCAGAGGTTCTTTACTCTCTGGATGAAATCTGGTTCCCCTCTGAAGTCCATAAGCTGTTAGCAAATTTGCAGACTTCAGTGGAAAGATCATTTGCCCCTTCCATGTCAATACCAGTTAATTCATGTTCCCTTACTTTGCATCTGTCTCAGTCTTTTTTCCCAGCAGCTCTAAACAAGGGAAAGAGTTAAATCTATCCATAAAACTGTAAAGCTCTTCATTAATTAATGCGTATTTTATTCTGCCATTGAACCATACTGGCCCTGCCTGAAGGAAAGATTATGAACTGCTGGGGTCTTTGCTCAGGGAACCAAAACCAGACATGTAAGATTTTCCCTCCCTCCTTTTCTGTCATAGTTGTCTCTGCTTTCTTTCTTTTTTTTTCTTTCTTTTTTTTTTTTTTCTCCTTTCTTTCAGATGCTTCTGCCATTTTCACAGTCTCTGATCATTTCCAGGTGACCTGACCATCTTTTGTACTGTTCTTGTCACAATTCATCTGGATGAGAAAAAGTAGGAAGAAAAAAAGCAAGAAGAGGTTTTAGTTTTTACTGTCCTTCTCCTGGCCCTGAAAGCGTGTCCCTCTCCATCTCTTTCAGACTAGTGCTCTTGGTGGGGAGAAGATGTATCCCCATCGTAGGCTTTCTAAGAGCTGAGGGTCATTGAGTCCTTCGTACCTCTCTGAAGTGGGTAAATAAGCTGTGAAACCTATTTAACCTCTTGTGCTGGGCCTTGTGTTGCAGATCACAATGAATCACACAGAGTCGAATGGATTTTTCCCCCTCCTTTAATATTTATTTAGTAGTGAATTTTTAATAGGGAGGGACTTTCACTTATCCTGAGAATGCCAAGTGGGCAAAAGAAAGGGAGGGACAAACTTAAAGGAATGGATGCAAAGCATTGGGGGAGGGAAGAGAGGAAAGATGGGAGAAGGAGAAAAAGGGAGTGGGAGAGGGAAAGAGAGAGGAGAACAGGGAGGCACTAGTCACTGCAGCATCTTTATTTGAAGATGAGTTTCTCAGAAAACAGCAGTTTAGCGCAGCTCCCGGCCCTCGCAGCGGGGAGCGGTTCACACACAGCAGGGAAGCAAATAAGCTTGGGAAAGAGTCTTTGACCCAAAGCTACTCGTACCCTTCCAGAGTTCGTTTCTCACATCTAGCTTTTTCCATCAAAACAAATAAATTGATCAGCGATATGTGAGCCTGATTTGGGGAAAAAAAAAAAAAAAAAAAAGAAAAGAAAAAAAGAAACTATGGTTGTGGTCTAAAATCCATAATTATATTCTGGTGCTGTGTGTGACTGAAGGAAAGGGATAGAGAATCGCTATGGAGAGACAGATACCAGTGACTAGATAAAGAGATGGTGTGGAGAGATACAGCAAGTGCTTTAGATAGGTGACAAGCATTAGATGGAGCAGATATATAGTTAAAATTAAAGAGATGGATACTATGAGTACACATGGGAGGATACCTTGGACAGACATATGGTGTTACAGGAAGAGGGATATTGATACACAGACAGACACTGTCTGGGAAAAATGGGTAAGGCAGCAAGTAACAGTGCAGCTAGGCACATAAAGATTGATTCTGTTGATGAATAAATTCTATAAATAAATACTACAGAAAGATATTTCAGTAGCCTGCCGTCTATGAATATTTGACACATACATCTAAGAAAATGCATAGCACATCATCCAAAATAAACGTAACCCAGCAGCTACTAGGTATGTGTGCGATCGTACTCTTTAAACATTTAAGAGATGTTAGCAGCTGCAACAAAACCAGCAATTTATCACCTGATTCAAAGCTCATTTCACCCTGATGGACACATCACTGATGGCCTGGCAACAGCATGGCAGAAAAGGCCAGGCCAGCAGGTAGGCAATTAAGTGCTGAAGCAATATTGGGTAAGTAAATGGGAAAATACAGCGTTTGGCTTTCAGAATTGGAAACAGGCCACAGTCTGGGTATGAGCTTCTGCTCTTGTATCCAGGCTTACCAAGGGATGACACATTTCAAAATAATTTCTACTGCTACGCTGCACTGGCCCATGTTCCTGTGCTAACCCCCCAAGCCCCTGTATCCCTGCATTCCCAGCTCTCCTCAGCTACCTTACTGACCTCAGTGAGCAGTCAAATGTCCTGCTATTGTGTGTCCTGGCAGCAACACGGAACATCCTGCTCTCCTGTAACAGGCCTTAGGCAGGAGTTCTCCTCTACTCCTGCTGAGGCTGTCAGGCTCACTCCAGCGCCTGGCAGATGCTGCCCAAATTGAGAGCCTTTGCAGGGAGGCAGATGCTGTTGTGGTTCCTGTGGTCAGCAGTCCTGAGGACTGATGGAGTCCAGGGTGTCCGAGGAGTGAACATACTTCCGTACTTCACGTCTTTCCACCCTCGCTGTGTCCGTCCTGTCTCGCCTCAGACCTCCCCTTCCATTTCCTTGCTGTTGTCTCGGCTGAGGCTTTCAGTATTCCCACGGGATGGACTGCTGTAGCAGCTACTGTTGTGTTCACCTCCATAACCACCTTTCTACCCTCTGCCTTGGCAGGATCTCTCCTTTCTGTTGACTGCTCAGCCCCATGCCAGGGATGCTCATTAGGGGACTGTCGGGCTCTACTTTGCATGTATTATCACAGTGCCCTTGAAGCAGACAAGTCCCTTCTCGGGGCGCTGGTAGGCATCCTCCAGGCTGCTGCTAATGCTGCTTGTTCAGCACAGTCTGCCCGTGCTCTGAACCCTCTGAGAGTTTAGGATGCTCCTCATAGGCAGTCTGGCATATGCCAGAATTGGTTTGTTCAGTTCATTTTCTCTGTGACCTGAACATGCCCGGTGCGCAGGTCCACAGCAATGGAAAGACAGGCACATTAACCTCAGCTCTTCTTCTACAGCACCTCCTCCCCACTGCAGTCAATGCTTTAAAGCAGTCCTTACCACAAAGTGTTTGGTTTCAATTCTTGCTGTCACAGGCATTATATTAGGTATATCTTTTATAAATCATTTGATCATAAATGCTCACAGAAAGAACTCCACAAACTCTCTTTTAGCTTGCTATGGATGCTGCCTTTAGGGCCCAAAAGCTAGTTCATGGGGAGAAGACGAGATTATATATGTTTTTAATGACTTCAAACACCAAATTAAATTTGAAATTAGCATTGAACTCTACTATCCATTTCCAGTAATGATGCTTAATGTTATTGTGAGAGAATCAAGAGCTTTACATGGTAGGTGTCAATTGAGTCTTGTTCAGGAAGTTGTCCAAGGGCTCTTGGGTATGACATGCTGGGAAAGTGATTAAAACCCTGTCAGGTTAAGTGAGAATAGTATTTTTGGTTTTCCCCTCTCCCCTTCATTTCAGTGTTTCCTAGGAGCCACTTTCTATCTCCAAGGATATATCTTGTAATAATAATTGCTCGTTATCAGTGGATATATTCCAGTACAGCAAAGATATCTAAATCCAAAGTCTCCAACAGAGGAAATTGATAGGTCTGAGTGTTAGGGTAATCCATCTCAAAGGAGACCCTCTGTAAAAAGTGAAATGTTAAGGCATTTCCTGACTATAGGGAGTAGCGTGGGAGAA
This sequence comes from Rhinoptilus africanus, assembly GCA_013400135.1. NCBI lineage: Eukaryota > Metazoa > Chordata > Aves > Charadriiformes > Glareolidae > Rhinoptilus > Rhinoptilus africanus. The sequence goes on from VXBO01011658.1 coordinate 192,964, forward strand.
GGGTATGCCAAGCTGCTGAGGGGGCAGACCTTGAAAGCAGCAAGGGAATAAACAGCTCAGGAAATTGTCTTCTTCTTCAGTTGTTCCCCCACAGACTTCTCTTGCACTGGAAATGTCTGGAACAGCATGAGAAGGTGGAAGGAATCATCTCTCTGAAGCTAGCGCTGTACAGTGTTCAGAGGAGAGGACTGGGAGCAGCAAATTTTGGTTTGTTGTGCCTGGCTTTGCTCCTCCATCATCACAGATCTTTGGACGTATAATTTACCCATTTTGCTTAATGAATTCACTCTCAGCAGCTTAGGTTAATGTGACCCTAATTGTGTAAGTGCATTTAATTTGGGGCTTTTTTTGCCTAAACTCATAGGAGATGGTTACAGTAAATACGTGTGTGTCACAGAAAGGCAACCAGCAGGATCTGTGTCGTCTTTCACTGAGACCTGTTGCTAGGAGAATAGCTGAAAAAGGCTGCCTATGGGTTACTCTGGATCAGTGTTTGCAGCCTCTTGCTCTGCCATTTCCCAAGCCCCGTGCTTTCCCAGAACGACACAGGCAGGCACCACACTTACAGGACGCCTGCAGCTTCCTCCGTGCCTTGCCATGGTGCCCATCTGTGGAGTAAGGGTGTAAGGCTGATGCGGAAAGCACCACAGGCTCTCAGTGCTGTTGTAATTATGACTGAATGGTTGTCACTGCACAGCAATCCTTACTCACTAGGAAACCAAGAAATACTCTGAGTATTAAGAATGAGGGATCTAGGCCTTGTACCTTTGCCAAGTTTTGATACAGGGCATATTTCTTATGTCTTGCATTCCTGAAAATTATTCCACTGGCTGTTCACTGAATTTGGAATTCTTCGTTTCCTGTTCTAAAACCAGCTAGATTTAAAGCAGTGTTGTTCCCTGCCTCAGAAATGGCTGCAAAATTAGTGGCGAATGGTGCTGTTCAGGAGTTCAGCCGCTCGGCTGGGACACGCCGGTGCAGCTCCATGCACATCAGCAGAGCTTTTCCAGTGTAAATCGTCGGATTGCTTCCCTTGCTCTCAGAAAGCAGCGGGGACTGTTTCAGGCTGCAAAGCCTGTATGCAGAGTGAATGCATTGTTATTTAAAAGTGATTCATATTGTTGGGAATTCCAGAAAGGGAGGCTGATTGGTGGGTAAGCAATGGAGTGTAATAGCCCTGAGAAAACTGCTGTGTAATAACGGCTTTGATTCCTTGCAGGATAAGACTGTATAATGTTGCCATCCTTCCTGTACCTTTCATGTGTACAGCACTTCATATACACTGAGTGTATTACTTTGTCATCTGGCCTGATATCTGGTCTGATACTCTCCGGCTTTGCTAGCCTGCTTGTAAGAAGTATGAAGTTTTCAAACAAAGTTTTAGGCTTAAGGTAACATCTAAATTATAGATTTCTGAAATCGCCTTGGCAGTGTTTCTTGATAGGCTGCTTTTTGAGGTAAGCTGATAACCCATCTTGCCACAGAGATGCTTTTTTTCCTCCTTGGTACTGAATTGCCTGTATCATGCACCATTAAATCTGACACAGTTTATCTGCGGGTTGGCTGTGTAGAAAAGGAGAAAGTCCAGCGTAAGCTTGGCAATCTCAGGCTAAAGTCAGCGGCAGTCTGCCTTGGCTGCACCTGCTCTACCATCCTATTATCTTCACCATCCCGAGATCCTGGTTTCTTCAGCAGCATGCACTCTTTCTTTTAAGGGGTTATGTGTTACTGACGCTACAAATGTTATCGCGGGGGTTCCCATGTAAAGCTGGTGCAGGAACAAGGTCTGTAGAGATAATGATACCATCATGATTTGATGGAGAAGAGGGAACAAGAAAAGAGATTCTATCACAATGCCCAGCAGTCAGGAGCCCTATATGCATTCATGAATATAACCTTCCCAAATGTATTCCCTCTGTGAAATGTGTATGTATGTACTAGCACGTGGATTTGTGCTGTTTGTACTGGCAAATATAATTTTTGAGGGCTTTTTCATTGTCCTGGGGGACAATTCATGGGCCAGAACAACTCACGATCTCGTCTTTTCCTAGTGTTTCAATTCCTGGAAGACAGAACCCACCATGAGGAGAGCAGATGTCGTTTTATTTTAGTGCAATAAGCAGCTTCCTGAAGCAAAGAGACAAAATGAGGAGCTAGGAAAACATAAATACAAAGGCAAATGCCAGGAAAAACAAGATTTCCTGACTTAATGAGGTTTTCAGGTCCAGTGGAACCAGCATGCACAAGTCCTCAGCTTTTGTTTCCTCGAGCTAGATGGCTGGCTTATTCTGCTAGGCAGGCTAGCTGGACAGCTTAAAATCAGAGGCCAGACTGGGTACAGAAAATCTGGCAGCTGGCGACAGTTTCTTTCCCATCTGAATCATCTCCCCTTCACTTTTATGCCTTCAGTTGTTATCGGTACTGCAAGAATTACAGCGTTTCTCTTTGAAATACGACCTGGCAGCTAATCCTTGGTATTACTGAGCACCTCTCTGTCCTCCTGATGTCAGCAGGAGTTTTACATCCTCATCATTCCTCCTGCTAGACTCTACATTCCCGCCTAGCAGAATCATGAACACTCACTTCTTTCCCTAACGGATCTGGAAACTTGCTGTTTTCTTTACTCATGGTTTGCTGAGAGGAACTTCTGGACCAGACTCACCAAGGTTATTAAGCACTTATTTTCTCACTGCTTTCAGTAGAGAGAAAGGCACTTACACTGAAGAGGCGATTAAATAGCTTTGCATCCTCATACGGAGTAGACAGATGGTGGAGGGCTTCAGACACACCCTGGCTCTGCCCCCGTGCCAGAAGCTCACCATCCAGGCTGGAGCCTGCTGTGTCCATGTTCTTTGGAAACTGGGGCAAAGAGAGAAAAGCAGTTTGCCTAAAGTGGCTGTGAGCCCACCACAGTGGGCAACCCGTATCTTCCGAACACAAGGGTTTTAACCTCATGATTCAATTTTCCCCTGATGCATGGTCTGCCGTATCTTTTCAGTCACTTAGTCTGCGCACAAGAACCGACCTTTTATCATTTTTGGTTGTAAATCTGAGGGTGACGTTCAATGCTCAGGGTGGTTCTCTATGAAGTGATTGTTTCACTGCTCGGCAAGCTGTGCTCTAATTTGCCCCATCCATCCAAATACATGTCTCATTTTGATTACATGAATATTTTTGTCAGATTATTTTGCTACGGCTTTCACTCATGATATGCTTGCTTCTGTGATGTGTTAGTATTCTTTTAAGAATTTCAGTGGGAATTTATATATACATATATAAATATATACAGACATATTCACATACTGAAAAAGTAAGAAAATGTAATTACAACTTTCAGGTAAAACACATAGAACATTTTGGCAGGCATTTGAAAATTGATTTTTAATAAGACATTCAGGAAATACTTATGTTAACAGTGATTTTAAAAATTACTCCCTGCTGGGAATTGATAGATGCTACAAGCTACAAATGGATTCGTTTGAAAACAGCATCTCGCTGTTATACAGGTGAAACATTATTAAATACCTACAGCAGGAACACAGAAAATTGTTCAGAGATCTATTCTACAACAAACAGCAATGGTAACTTGTATATGTGCTTTAGTATCTTCTTTTTGCAAGGTGATACTGTCTCTTTAGATCAGAGCAAATGGTTGTTGTTTTTCCCCTTTCCTCTGTTTGCTGGGAGTCATATGCTCCTGGCTGGCGGGTCCTTCTGGCACAAAGAATCCCTTTAAACCCTGTTTGAGTTCTGAAGTAGGAGGATGAAGGTGGTGCTTCGTGTTTATCTCAGCCCTCCATGCCTAATATTCTTCTTGTGTGCTAAACCGCTAAAATTCATCCTTGCAATTCCTGACAGACAAATTTTAGAAGGCAGGGAAAGCATAATGAAATATTTGCTGTTCTTCACGAAACAGCTGGCAGGGCTTTGGCAAGATCAAGGAATTAGCAACAGTTGCCACTTATATGCTGTCGCTGACATTTTTTGTTGTCCTTAATGGAGTCCAAAGCATATGCAAATCAGCCGTGTAATGAGTGAGGTTAAGCAAGGTTTTGGATTTGGTTCCATATGGTATTAAAAACTTAATTGATCAGAATGTTTTGAAATATATTGAACACGGGTGTTCAGATTTGTTTTATCTGAATCTCGTTATGTCTGAGAAAAGGTTTAGGATGAGGGCAGAGGCTGAAGTTTTAACCTGCGTCTATTATCAGTTATCTGTGATCACACATACTTCATCAGATGTTTTTGCTATAAACCCACTTCAATTTGCTTTAAAGGTAAGATAGATTTCTTTGACCTTACCTTCTCTGCCTTTTATTCTTATGGGTACACATACACAGAGTCTCTCTCTCTTTCCTAATTATGGTATTGACTAAACACTCTTTGTTTTCCACAGGAAGGGGTGAGAGAACACAAGTTATGTATTAGTCTCAGAACTTTTTACACCACAGGAAGTTCCTCAGATCAGTTATGATGAACATCTTTGGAATGAGATGTGTAACTTTGGGGGGGGATTATTGTTTTGCAGATTTGTGTTGGATTAATTTCAAGTAATCTGTGGTAACATAGGACCTTGTAGAAATGCAGTTACTTTGGGAGGTGGCCATGTTGACTGATGTCCATCAGCTGGAACCTCTTTAAGCTTCAGTGCTTTTCTATCATGTTGGCCTTAAATCACTTGTTTTCAGTATGCTCCAGAAACTGTTTTCTGTGACCCTCAAGTTGAGATTTCCCTGAAGGCTTTCCTTAAAAGCAGAATTCAGTGGTAAACCAGCTGTTGAACCCCAACATGATGCCATACCTTCTCCCCTCTTTGGACACTCCAGAACCAGAATAATTCTTTTTACCAGAGCTCAATACTTTTAGTCCCTGTCATTGTTTACCCATTTGAAGACACATGATTGTGAAAGAGCAAAGAGCTATGCAGAGTGGTTTTTAAAACACTCATTCCTCACGTTAAGAGATACAAGAATAAGTCATGTACATGTGGAATAGGAATATGTCCATATTTCCCTCCCGAGAATTAAGATTTTAACTTTTGCCACGTACAGTCTGGCTTTTAGCTTCTAGTTTAAGCTCTCAAATACCTGATGGTAACACTCTATGTTTTAGGCAACCATGTCTCCCTGCCTGTTGACCATCCTGATATATCTCAGGTCCTACCCAGATGGTCTAAGTTCTCCTTCAGGTGATGGGCTGCTGTGTCAACACTTGCCTGAAGACTAGAGTCAAAGAATTGGTTTGCCCTGGTTGGTAGCCAGCTCTTTCCCTGAGGTTACTTCCACTAGAATGCAAAGCGTCAAGGTTCAGTGATCATCTATTGTTATCTCTCAGCTAGCTGTAGGAGTATCTCCTGAGACCTCCCATGTCTTGTAATGAAAATTGTGTTCTGAATACAGAGCAAACCATGTAATTTTGTAGGTGTGTGGGTGTCTAACTGTATGCGTACATACATATCTGTGTGTCTATTATTTATGTGTCTATAAGGAAAGATAAGGGATAGTAATTTACTTGGTGTGCTTGTAAAGACATATTTATATATTTACATATATACACACACACATAGACATCCATCATAGATAGATTCTCTGAAACATCAGCGTGGTTATCAGCTAAAAATAGATTTTCACCAAGAGGTTGCTTTCTCCTCCAAGGGGTATAGTGGTTGAAATTTAGTTGTTTACAGCAGTTCAGTCAGGTAGTTAGATGTCTATCTGTCATCTGGTGTGCAAGCAAATACTTGCATGCAGAGTTATCTGACCCCAAAAATACCCTGTACATAAAACAGATACGGAACTAAAACACAGTCTAGACATGTCTTGGCCATCTTAAAACATTTTGCTTTCAAAACCCCAAATCCTTTAAGTCGCTCAGAGAGAACTAGGGGATATATACATGTGGAACTTGGACTTTTGAAATTAAATATATAGAACCAATTACAAAACTTGGATGAAGTCAGTGAAATTATGTGAAGCAGCACCAAGAGAAACAAAAACCCGGGAGAACCTGCATGCCTTTACATTATTTATCCTCAGCAGTACAAATTTTCGGCATCTAAGCCAAAATCTTTCCACATTTCTTTCCCCCCTACAGTGCCAATGTCTCAATTACTGGAAGTACCCAAAAGCAATTACAGGGATTCCAATAATCTTCCTGTATTACTGTGGCTGGACTGCTAAGTATCATCAATAACGTGATTATCGTTTTGAGAAGAAATTGCTTGAGATAGAGACACTGTGAGAAAAGCTCCCAAACACTCTCAAAATCGTATTTTCAGCAACTCTTACATTATTCAGTGTCTTAATGAGTTCCAGTAGTCTTAGTAAATACCTTCCCATACAGGGGGACTTGACTGCCTTTATTTCCACAGGAAGCTTAAGCTGTAGAAATGTTACATGTTTTGAGAGCATTTCTTTCGATGCTTAAACTCAGAGTAAAATCCAAGCCACTAACCATGCTGCCTGGTGGATAGATATTGTCCCATCTATTTTATGTCATCCATCTTATATTTCCTGTGTTTATCTCACGTTTTTAATTAATTTAACAGCATCGCAACGGAACAGATTTTAAACCAGCTACTGTTAGTTGCTTCATTGGAGCTGGCATAAATTTCTATTCAGCATAAGACTGCAATATCTAGCTAAAGGTAGCAAAACATACCAATGAGGTGTCTCACGAATACTCGTTGGATAAGAACCTCTAATTGATTTCAACAGCAAACATGGGTTGGGCTGCCTGTGTGCTGGTCCAGGGCTGATGCCATGTGATACTGTTCCCTTAAATAAACACCAAGTTTTACTGCAATATGGAAAAAAAAAAAAGCAAGACCAGGACTATGCTTTCTCAAGACACTCTGTCTCCCAACTGTGCCTGAATATATCATGTATCTTCTTATAAAGGTCTTCAGCTTGCTTAAAACTTGGGTTCGAGGTCTTGAGCTCTGGTGTCCAGGAATTTGGCACAAATCTCAATAACGTAGCGCTGTGCAGATATAGACAGTCAGGACTCAGGTTTTCTTCAGGGATGTCTCATGTTGCCAAGGAGTTCACACAGACAAAACTGAAGAACTGTTGAAGGGTGAGAGACGCAAAAGTAGCTATCTTTGGGGTCTGCACCGACTGTCGTAGCTCTATTTTGTGGCTGACTTGTTGTTCAAATTAATGTGTTTTATTACTGCTTACAAGCCTACAGCTGTAAGAATGCTAAAGATGCAGTGTTAGCCCTGCACTGATATATAGATTAGTTTTCCATTAGGAAGAAATTAATGGTTGTTTGTAAGACTGAATCCACAGCCTTTGGGGCTTCTCAACAGCTTTTCCATCCAGCAAGTATAAAGACCAGCTCATGTGAATTGTATTGGTTAGCAGTAGAAACATGCCTGGATTTGACCTGAGATATCTGGAATCGAGGGCTGTCGTGTAATGTCAAGCTAAACCTTTGAATGGGAGGAAAATGCCTACTCTTCCTCTATACAAGCTCGTCCTTCAGAAAGATCAAAGCTGTACCAGTGGCATGGTGTAATTCAATTAAATGCAGTTCATATTCATACAAGGCTTTTCAGTTTGCCAATATGTGTAATGAGAGGTCTGTACTCGGCGTTTCCTCTGCTCTTAACGTCAGCCATCAGCCGTCTTCTCACCAATAAGGAGAATGGAAACAGTCATTCCTGAGACAACTAAGAGTTTCTGCTGGATGCAAATAAAATGTTGTCCAGGGCTAAATTGTTGCAAGCCTGAATGAACATTAGGGGACAGCATTGGCCAGGAGTCAGCCTGTTTCTTGCTCTTCATGCTCTCCCTTTATTTACAAGTTGTCTTTCCTTCTCTTTAAGTGATAAAGCCCCACTTGCTCCTTACTTATCTAACTGGTGCACCAGACATCCATTTTTAATCTGGTCCAATCAATTATAAATATTACAGCCTACAATTACCCTGGGAACTCCTGAAAAACTAATTAGTACAAGTCTTAGCAATGAATTACACCTTTCTCTTGGCTATTTGCAGCAGTGGGGAAAAAAAAAACCCTCACAACCTGCACTCAAAACAAGACCAAACATCTCTCAGCCATAGCAAACAGAATTTAAGGCAGTATTTAATTATGTCCATATTGTTTGGGAAAGGATGGGCGGCCGTGGTGGGCTGAAAGCCAGGGCACCTGGCATTGTCTTGGGCTTAGCACGCATTTTCTCAGGAAATGTAAGATGCCAAAGTCCTTTAGAAAGAGTCTTTGGAAAGGGAAATCTCATGGGAGCCTACAAAGTTCATATTGTTATTGTTTACTGTGTAGCAATAGAGGAGGTGAATGCAATAGCTCTTCAAGCTGGAGCCATCTTGCATCAGTACATAGCTGATTCCCTCCCTTGGTGAGGTCAGGGACTAAATAAAGCCTTGTCTGACTCTTCTCAGGCACAGGAGGAGAAGCCAGGCTGGTGTCTGGGGAGCTCCTGAATTGCAGAGATCAAATTGGAAAGTCCTTGCAAGGTGTGCACCACACCTTGTAACAAGTGAATCAAAACACAAAGGGCAGGCTAAAGCCCTTCTTTGTTGGCATCTCGTTGCTGTAGTGTATTTCTCACAGGTGTAATTACCTAAAAGCATGATAATTGTTTCGTTTATGTCCTAAAATACTACTTTATAAAGCTATTAAAGGCAGAATGGTAGTCTGGAATAACTGCAAATATATCTGCTTAAGATTCATTTTAGATTCATTACAAGACTTCAGAAGCAGTGTTCCTGTAAAATACTTTTAATAAAACATATGGATTCCTCAAAAGCAAAACTGTGCAAGACCACACACCCTTTTAGATTTGGTGACATATGTGGAATTTTAATGTCAAAAAAAAAGAAGGGCAAGGCAATCCCAATTCACTGCAGAGTGAGCATCATATCCTTAAAAGCTGCAGGACACTTTACTTACCAGCATGTATATAACTGTTCATGCAATTGGTACAACTTTGTTGGAAAAGAATGAGTGATTTCCCGTCTGCACAGGCAATAACTGTGGTCAGAGAACTTGCTGACTTCTCCAATCCCTGCTTGAGTGGAGGAAAAACACACCATTATTTCAGGTGAATGCTGTAATTGCTGAGAACTTGGCCTGTTTGGGTCAGACAGAAATGTTTTTTCTGCCTTCTCTTCTCACAAGAAAATCTCCGACATCTTGAAAAATTTGAAGAAAGCCATTTCTGGCCTTATTTCAGTTTATGAACTGTATCAGAGATGTGCTTGGCTCCTTATACACAGACATGTCCCTGCACTGGGCAGCTTCCAAAGGATTGGGACTTATAGTGATGGAGAGAAGGTTTAGGGAAAGGAGAAAATAAGGTTACAGACAGCGTGATTATGCAGCTACTGGGATGTTATTTTTCACTGCAGGGGGAAGATGAAGACGTGTTTACTTGTTTGTTGATACATTCTTCACAGGGAATCATTGATGTGTCCATGACCAGCGGTGGTCCCCAGACTTAGCTTTTTCCTCTTTTGTGTGAAGCATTTAACCACTCCACTCGCTCCCTAGCTTCTTCACTCTGGCAAGACTGCAGCAAATTTCACCAAGAGTGAGAGGAACAATATGAAAAAGAAGTAAAAGCTCCATTTCCTTCTCTAACGCACTGCAACTGCGAGGCCTGTCAAGTGAAGGTCAAGCAGCAGCCCTGAACAACAGTCACAGATTCCCTAAAAGGGACAGTTGTCAGTGCCTGGTCTTTCCAGCAGAAAAAAATAAAACATATTCTATTTTGAGCCAGTCAGTAGGATACACAGAGAGCGAGTGACCTGCCACACAAGCAAAATATGAGTGAAAAATCCCAAGCAATTACTAAGGACAACTCTCGTTTTACTCCATGCCCTGGAAGTGTGTGCACAAGTGAAGCAGAATTATGTATGGAAGAGAGGTCGTCAGTTGTCCCTACATACAGCATGTAGCTATAGTTTATCCACAACATTGACTGTCTTTTCTTATATGCAATTCAGCAGGACATCTGACCTGTGGGGCTTCTATCCAGCTGTGACCCAACAGGTAGGCTGACTTAGACCTAGGGGTTTGCAGGAAACACCTGATAGAAGTGTTTTTCAGTCATACCAGAAAGCTCCACTTCTGCTGACATGTAAGGAGGGACTGGGCGCCCCTCTCCTTCTTTTTGTGTTACGTCAGCAAAAGCACAGAATCATTCTACCAAAGCTTGCTTGCTTTTCAAAACCAAGCAAACAAGTAAACACACCCACATACAAAAGGAGAACTAATTAAGATCAAGTCATATCTTAATAAATATGCAAATTAAAAATCAAAACAAAGAAATTCTATTTATCACATCATAAAGTTGCAAATTGCTGTTGTGGCTCCCGTCGGTTGGAATAGATGAAGGCTACAAGGCTGTAGGTTTTGAATTAGTAGATCAACCAACATGCATACATGTTTTATTGTGATAGCTGGGGGACTGCTGGCTGTAGATATATTACCAGCCTTCCCCCCCTTCTTCTGTACTGCGTTCACGTTCAGTGGTATTCATAGACTATATTTGTCTTGGAGTTCTCTAATGTAATGTCATTGCTTTTCCTCAGTGTTTACCTTCAGTAAGACAACATCATTATTCTTTGATAAATCTGTTTCATGTCCCCTGAGGTTTTTCTCTCTTTTTTTTTTNTTGTTTTCTTTTTTTTTTTTTTTTTTTTTTTTTTTTTGAGTGGGGGTAGGGGTGGAGTTCTTTTGCAGCTTTTAAAAATCAGATTAAAAAAAATTAAACAAACAAACAAAAATACTAAGAACCTGCCCCTAACAAAAAGAACACCACGATTCTTGGTTGGAAAAGGCACACACACCCTCTGCAATGGTATGCACTAGTCTAGATGGCGGCATTTCTGCTCATTACCATGTTTCCCCAATTGCTTTCATTCCTAAAGGAGCTGGTCTTTGTGATCTGGAGAAGCAGCACGTAATGACTTTGGCAGCTTCGTTAGTAGGACTCTAGCTGGCTTCCCAGCATTCCGCGTGCTGCCACCTCTCCTCTGTCAGAAGAACCTCTGACCTGCTGGTTTGAACTAGCCCATTTGTATTGCTTTGTTATGCTTTTTAAATCTTCCCGCAGAAGAAAGTGAATTATTGGGATGGAAGATTCCACATAGTAGAGAGATGCAGCTGGTTTGTAGAATTTGGTAGTGTGCTAAAGAGCCTTTCAACCTTTAAGTCACTAGTGTGATTACAGCTGGCATTGGCAGTGAGAGGAGGTCGGTGCCATCTATTTGCTCTTTGGTAGCTCATTGTGTGATTTGTGGCAGTGGCATCAATCCAGTGGATGTCAGTCCATATCGGAAAAATCGCTACTAAAGTCAGTCCTGATTGGCTTGCTCGTTCACTGTCACAGCAAGGGAGCAAAGGGCAGGACAAATTAGGAAAAAAGTCTTCTTTCCTGACCTCTAAACTTGGGCTCAGCACATCCTCACTTGTGGGGAACCTCTCCCTGCAATACATCTGCCCAAGCATTGAATTGTCACAGTCTTGGTGTTTGTGTACTGTGTTTGTAGGTCAGAAATCCGCACCCATCTTGGGAGAGCTTTTGAAGTCCATTATAAAGGTTTTATGCATAAATACTTGCTTCATAAAGACTGTCCCTTCAGTCTTCCATGTAAGGAAATGGCAGGTTTCTGTATTTTTCTTGCTCTGATAGTTGTCTTCCAGATTTCCCTTCCATAGCAAAGTTATTTTGTGCTAGAAGTCATTTTCCTTTTTTTTTTTTTCAGAAATCCAGTCCTAAAATCATTTAAGTTATGAAAAATTCAGAAGGTCCTCTATAATTTGGTTTCCCAGCTTTAAGTAATAATAGGAATATTTTTTTAAATTGTTATCCTGTTAATAAAAATGTTTAACCTGCAGTTCCTAGATTGTGAACTGAATCATTCCATCTGTAAAATATGCCAGTGAGTTGGGTGGCAGCTATGCCCTGTCCCGATGCCGTTGGCAGCACCTCCCAAACATTCAAGAGCAGTATTGAGAGTAGACACGCTTTGGTTCTTTTTGATGGAGAAGCCACAAGAGTAGAGCTTATAAATGAAAAATCTAGTTCCCCTGAGTTTAGCCAGCTTTGAACATTATCATAGGTACTTGCTATCATGGTAATTCATGCCATGAAAAAAAAAGCTGGTCAGGCTCAGTGGAGACCACTGCTTGTTGCTGTTTGTGCCGGGAGGACTGTCCTGGTTTGTTTGCTCTGTTTCATGTCACATACTCAATTTCAGTATGAGTTCTTCCTGACCTAGATTTCTGAGCAGACTGAAGTGGAGCCAGAAACTGTAAAAGTGCATAATTATTCTTTTATTTATTTTTAAGCTGTACAGCTCTATTAAGCTTTCAGAGAATCCTTTATACCCAACCTTTGAAGTAAACTAAGCCAGAGATCAGCCAGAGAAGGAGAAGTGGGTTGACACTGCTTATTTCTGCTCGCAGAGTAGTCTGTATACAGTTAAGATCTGGAGTCTCAAAGCTAGGAAAATAATTACGCCTTTTTTTTGGAGTGCAGAAGAGGGAAGGAATCAGTGCATCCAAAAGCAATACTTTACACCTTTGGTATGTTCTGAAACCTCAGATGCTGACACTGCTGTGAAACAGCTGAGAGCTGGAAGATTATTCCGGGTACTGACATGTAAATGAGCAGACCACACATTAAAGCTGTGTACGCTCCATCTGCCAAGCCATTCATTCTTCCCAACTTGGGACAAATTAGAAACTCTGGCCCAGTGGCAGAAGATTATTATTCCTTTCCCAGTCCCCCAAAGCAATACATTCCCCTGCTTTGAGTCGGATTGAAAACATTGACCTGGAGGTGAAAAACACAGTATCTGTCCCCCTGATTCATCCAGACTCTGACCCAGGCGGCGTTGAAACCACAGGCTTCTTTCTGGTCTCAAAAAATTACCCGGCTGCCCTCCTGGGCCAAGGGCCAAATGGGAACTAGGCAGCTAGGTAGGAGAAAGACCCTGTCCCCCAGAGCCATCTAGTATGGTGGTTACAGTTCTGCCATAAATATTGCATTAGGCTAACCTAATACAATACGTATTGAAAGTGGACACGTAAAGAAAGGCTATGACCATTCCTGTAAGTAAATGGCAGGAAGATGAGGTGGTGTAACCTACCCTTCTGAGAGCCAGGGGACATAGCTGTGACATCTGTTTAGAGTGTCTTCTCAGCCGTTCAGACTTGCCTCTGAATGTTCCCTTTCCTCAGGAAGTCAGGCTCTCAAAGCCTTCTCGTGCTCCTTCCAAAACACGAGCGCTCCTGGTATTTCTGCCCTCCTGGGAGCCAGTGTGCTTAAAGACCCGAGAGCCTCCGGTTTTTGTTTGCACTGCCTCTTGTTAGCAGTGCTCTGAGCTTGCACAGAACAGGAGTAAAAGATGCCAAAGCACATCAACCACCTGGATTAATTAGGTCTTACACTAAATGTGGAACTGCAGTGAGGTGGATGATGATTTAACCAGCAACCTTCAGGAAACTGAATACCTCCTACTCCTCTACTATATTTCAGCTTCTCTAAGCTTGTAAGTGCCTCAAGGCAAGAATGGTGTTGTCTGTGTATAAAGCACTCGGTTTCTGTATAAGCAATAGCAATAATGGTGATAACAATAATCGTTTCTCCGGTGAAGTAGGGAAGTATCACTCTTCATTTTACAGATGGTGAAACAGACACAAAGAAGTACAGGATCTTTCTTAGTGCCATCTCATGCCTTATTAGCAGAGACAGAGCTGAACCCAGGAAACACATTTCCCTGTTACTTATGCTTGCCAGAGAACATGCCATCCTTTGATGACGACCGGTCTCTCTTCTGATTTTTCTGCAGAAGCTGCAGCAACAGCAGCCTGGAGACTGATGATGAACCTCCTTGTGCGGAAGAAATCGATTATAATACTGACAGTTGCTCTGATGATGAAGGGAACTTCTCAGAGCTAGACCAAGAGATCCAGGAGTGCCTCTCATGGGTGGAAGGAGAGACAGAAGATGAGGGGTTGACCACGGGACAGACATGCAGCTCCAAGGCTCTCAGGGGGCTCTACATTTCCACCCAACCAGCGCCCAACAGTACGGCTCTCCCTCTGCGTTCAACAGCACTTGGGGTGTACAGCGGGTTCGAGAGCAGCCCTGCGTGAGCAAGGCTTTGACTTGCAGAGCAGTGAGCAGATGGGTTACTGCTCGTGTTTTCCTGTTTGCCAGCTTCAGCATCCTTCCCAGATGTGTTGCTCCAGTTCCAAATAGAAAGTTGACTGTATGTTTGTGTAATTTGTATACATATATATATTGAGAATGACTCCTTATGCTTTGTACACCAGGCCCAGATGGTACTATGTGAGAACGTCGTCCATTCCTAAACATAATCCCCAGTTTCACAGCTGTGTCTAGTGTGTGGTTTCATGCATATTGACCTGAGAAATGGTCTTTTGAGGCCAAGGAACCAGAGATGGCTCTCCTTTTCCGACTTTAGGCTCTTATTGTAGGAAGGAGTCTTTGCCTGGAAGAGTGTCAGTCACTGGTGCTTTTGGTCAGAGCTCTCCATTGCTATTGATTTCTCTTGAGCTGTGTAGCATGGATCTGATTTCTGTCTGACCAGAATTTTTACTGTGTGTTCAACAGGTTGGGTCAGGCTGTGCATGCTTCAGAGCTGGTCATATCTCAGCCACAGTGTGGGAAATCCAGTGTGCCACAATAAGAAAAGCACCAGTGACAATAATGAGTGGTCCTCTGGAAACCTGGCCTAAATTCACCTCTTCGCTGCACTGAAACAAACTGGTCTGGTGTAATCTCAGTTGAGCCACTTCATGCTTGAGCTGATGGGCCCAAGTGTAGAATTTGTTTCACAGATGCTGTAAAATTTTATTTTCTCTGTGTGACATCCTTCCAGCTAAGAGAATACAGATACAACAGTCCATCCTGGGGAACTAGAGCTACTATTTTAAGCTATTGAGAGTGAGAGGGATTTGTGGCATTTTAAGGAGAAAAACATGTTCTGTTGAAGTAGCCAGGGATCCCCCAATATTCTGTTAATAGATTAATGATGGTGGCAATATACAAGCCTGAATTCAGTCCTGTGACTGATTATTTGTTAGTTTTATTATGATACCACTATGGAACAGGATCTCATTGTGCCAAACAGTAATAGAGTAGAAGACATTACTGGTAGGTTATATGTAGGTCATGTTCTAACAATGACTCCCATATCGGAATCAGAACAGCTTGTCATTCGATCCCCAAATTGAAAAAAAATTAGATTTTTCCTAAAATTGCCTGCAAATACAGATCCCGATTCCCGAGAATCCAAAACAGACTGAGAACCCATGAGTGTGCCCAACATCTCTAAAGCATGAAACCCACATCACCGCATCTCACACCTCATATTGCCTGAAATTCTCATCTGTCTTAGCTTCTACCGCTGCAAATGGGGAGTTGCCCTGAACCCAATTGGAACTAATTGCACGATGCAAGAGGCTCCCAACTCTGTTGGTACTTTATGAGGCTCAAGGAGAAGTATGGATGTATAGCAAGTTGTAGCATTACAGCCTACAAGGCCTCCATTGGCAGTGATGATTATTATTAGTATTGATGTGTGACTAAAAGCACTATGTCATCCTCTCATCTTTGTGCTGTTTGTGGAGAGAATTCCTGGTGCAGAACGAGGTTTTCTCTGATGCATTTCTGAACACCTTTCCCCAGACTATCCTCATGTATTTTCCAGCAGGAACTTGCTCTTTGGAGAAATAGCTTCTTCTGTCCTGTTGCGTTTTCAGTATCCAGGTGTTTTAAAGTCTTCACCAGCATATAAAGAGTTCCCTGTGGCTTTAGCTCTCTATGACGCTGCTCAAAAGACAGGCAGTTTGGGTCCTTAGAAGCTGAGCTTCTTAGACCAGACTAATTCATTAGGTATGGTGTGTGCTCTCTGTACAGATGTCGTGTTCTGCTTGCTGTAGCGCGCGGCTTGTTGCACACAATACTGAATTTTCATAAAAGGTTGGGTCACAGGGATGGACACAAAAGAGGTAAACCAGGTGTTCCCATGATAATAGTTTGTATAATATTGCTTCAAAGCTTATTAATAAAAAACGATATATGTGCATAGTTAAGTTCAAAATCCAACATTCGTATGCATGACAAAAAGTTCACACTGTGCTAGGTCCAGACTGCAGGATCCGCAGGCCATGCAGTAGGATCTTCAGTGTTCAGCACTTCCCCAGGACACAGGGCAAAAAATGCCATTGTGCGTACGTGTGTCTGTAAATGTACATGTAGACATCCAGAGATGATTTCCTCTCGCATGCTGCGTTCTGTACAAGTGCCCTGCCACAACAATAACTGAACGATGCTTACTGAAGCTTGCCAATGGTACCCCTTACTGCAAAGGAAAGAAAATTATCTTATTAAATCAGCATTTTTCTTAATGAGACACCAGTATTTTGGCTATAAATACTATAGGCCAGTCTCAGCCTTCTGGCTGTTTCATTCTGAATTCCTTAAGCTAAGCAGAATTCAGTGGGAAAACTCTGCCCTAGTTGTGATTCACTGGATCAATTGACTGCAGAAGAGTTGACCTAATATAATAAAAGTGGAGATGCAGCTTCTCTGCATGTTTGCAGCCAAATGTATGTGAGCGCTACCACTGTTTCATAGATCTCTGTGCTGCAGGAGGTGGAGAGATGGCAAAGGCTCTAAGGGCATTTCCAGTGTCTGGGATTTGAGCGCAGAAGCCGAGCTGGGAGCAAAGTGTTCATGTGCATCAACCACACCTGCATAAATGCTGCTGTGCAATATGAAAAGCCTGGCCAAGTCTTCTCCCAGGCGGCTTCCCATGTTTGCGCCACATAACTTGTCAACAAGTGGTGAGGATGCTGCAGAAGCCAATGACCAGGCGAACCCCCCAGCCCAAGGGTGCTGGGAAGGTGGGAGCAGGGGAAGGACAGCAAGAGGGTTGGGTGACCGACCAGTCAGGAATAGCACCTGGACACCTCCAGCAGAAGCAGTTTTGTGGGCTGCCTCTTTTCTTCCAGGAACTTCTCCAAGGAGCAGATGCTCTTCTTCTTTTGACAGACCTCTAGAGGTCAGGAGAGGGCCTCCATTGTGCACTGCTCTCTCCGCCCTATTAAAATTCTCCCTGAGTCATGGTAATTAAGCAGAACTAGGCTCTGCACAGAGGAACGGAAGTGCATTGACTTTAATAAAACAGAGTGTAAAACAACTTTAGATTAACTCCAGCCTTGTTTATTCTTGCACACTTGTAATTCTGGTTTGGTATTTCCCCAGTGAATGGAGCCGTTGTCCCCTGCGCTGAGGCATGTCACCTCACTTCAGCCTGCTAAGTGCTGAGCAGTGAGGCCAGTGCCTTTTCTTGCTGTCGCTAGCTAATCCCAAAGAATTTGGAAACAGCCGATGGAAAACGGGAGGGAGGAGAGGGTAGTTGCCACTGCCATTCCTCAAGAGTCAGCAAGGCTGTCAGGTTGAGACGCAAGCCAAATATTTCCATAATGACCAGAAGAGACGGTGTCCTAGAGGCACTCGCGTAGTCCCCGCTGCTAAAGCGGTTTTGGGCTCCTGCCAGGCACATTGACTTTTTTTACTGATGCCTTTTGTCTCACTGACTCTCTTAGCGGCTGTGAATAGCTCCACTCTCCTTCCTCCCCCCGACGGCTTACATGACATGGGTAGAAGATGCAGCGCCGGGCAGCGCTCACACTGCACCCTCTGTCTCGGCCTTTTGCCGGCTCTCAGACCCGCCTGGCCACGGTCGCCCTTTCCTATCCCAGACCATCCTAAGGATGCCTTGCCAGTGTCTAGTGAAATACACGTGTGCGTAAACCTCTGGGCTAAAAATAAATAATGAAACAATAAAAATAAAAAGAATCAAGTCAGCAAACTAAAGGAAGAACAAAATCTAATTAGTTTTATCTGCTGTTTGTTATGAGCCTGTCAGAGTGCTCTATCCCCTGGTTTTACAGCACTCTGGAAAATAACAGTGATAATAATAATAAACAACCGTGCACTGGGTTGTTTTTGAAGCAAGTGGGAAGCAGATTAAGGAGGGGAAAAGAGAGCATCCCCTTACCTCGGCTGCTTTTCTCCTCCTGCCAAAAAGCAGAGATGCAGATGATAGCGCTATCTCCTGTCTCATCTGTCCTTGGCCAAGATCCACTGCCCTTGTCTGTCACTTAGAGACACAAAGCGTGAGTGGGCAACTGTTTGGCAGCCAATTCAGGACCCTCAGGTTGTGTTTCTTGCTCTGCCACAGATCTCTTACGCACTCTTGACCAAGCTGTTCATCCTCATCTCCCAGCCTCGGTTCTGCTGTGAGGTATAAACAAGGCTCTGATTCCTCACGACAAATACAGTAAGGTATGAGTGAAAGTAGATGTGTGTTTGGGGGGGAAGAGGGGAAGAAATAGGGATGTAAAACTACCCGGGTGTTTGCTTTATGCTGATTTCCGCTGTTGCCAGTTGAGAAGGGAGCTGGGATTATTCTGTGCAGGAGCGTGGTGGTAGTTGCCATCACTGCTTTCCACCTCAATGATGTGCAGTGATGGTGAGGGTTCCTTAGGCCAACCCCCTTTAAAAGTCTGTCCTTGCAGGTCATTATCAGCCTATCCTATCCTGTGGCCTGGTCATCGCAGGGTGGAAATTTTTACACCTGTTTTAGGGAGAGCAGGATTTAACACTGTGAAAACTCTTGTCTGGTTTTCCAGGCAGAGGGCTGGACACAAGGCTCCAGCTGGAGATAATATGCAAAAGCTTGGAGAGCTAAAAACTCTATACATATAATTGCAGTGGGTAAAGATGACAGAGAAGGCTAAAGAAAGAAGAAATAAATCAGAGGAGAGGAAGGAGGGGACTCAGTGCAGGGAGAAGGATGAAGAGAGCAGATGGGAATAGGAGTAGGGGGCACTTGGGGGAGACACAGGCAGAGAAATGGGAGAATTGTTCCTATTTGTGCATCCTCTTCCGTCCCCAGATAATGTGTCAGTATTAACGCTATCAAGAAACAACCCTCTCTACTGTAGAATAAATCTGCCACTGTATTCCCCACTCCATAAACGGCAGCCAAGTCTGTATCCTCAGCGCAGCATTGTGTGTTCAGTGCTGCGTTTTGTGAGTGCTTTTCGTGATGGTTAAGCCTGTATCATTTCTGGCCTTAGGTTTCCCCTCCAAGGACGGACATTCTCAGACAGGTTCTGGAAGATCCATGGCACATTATTGTCGATGCAGCAGTTTGAGGCTACTTTTCTTATCTTTTCTTTGCTCTGCTGCTTTTTATTTCACTTTAAAAAAGGGGAAGGGAGAGAAATGAAGGAGACGAACAGGAGGGAGTGAGAAGGAGAAGGCAGAAAGAAGTTCCCTGCTATCAGTCGAGGAAGATCTCCAACAAGATGATGAGGCAGCTATTTTGGCATCAGGGCCTTTTTTAGCCTTTGATTAAGCTGCTTGCACCTCATGCAAGAACCATCAAGAGGAGAAGACAAATCTACCACTGAAAACAGTCAACCCTGGCAATAACTCCAGCCCCAGTAAAATACCATAGCCTTTGGCTAACTGGGCTCTGGGCATCGAGGGCTGGCTCCTCACCAGCTGATGTAATTGCTATCACAACCCTATTTCTTGCCCCCTCGCTCCTAATCGCCTGACTGAAGGGTTTTTCCTGAATGGTTTCCAGTGTTGCGCTCTGGCAGATGATGCATGGAGCTGCTAGAGTTTCCTGCCTTTGCCTCAGCATTTCCATAAAAAGTTATTTAGCTTTTCTGTGCTTGTTTCCCCATGTATGAAGTGGGGTTAATATTTATTTTTGGTGAAAGGGGTCACAATGAGGCTTAAATCACGAGTATTTCCAACACCATTTGATATCCTTAGAGGAGGCAAATAGGAGGGATTAATCGCTGCTTCCATCATATATCTGCCATCGCTGAAATAAAAATACTGCCCACCACCGTGATCATTGCTAACTCCTTTCCAGGGGCAGTTGTGTTCCCTTTGTCTCCGTGGAAGGTGTCACAGCTGGGCCAGGCAAATCCTCGAGCTGAAAGCGTGGACAGTGTCGACAAAAAAAGCTTTGGACTTTTTGACAGCAGAGTGGTCTTCCAAGAAGCAGGCAGCGTGCTGGTTAGTGAGTTGGGAAAACGGGAAATTTAATAGAGGTGAAAATGAGACACTTGGGAGAACAATGGAGCAGTCTGGTAAACATCTGAAATGCCTCTGCCCAAGTGCTAGGAGTGTAAGGGCTAAACAGGAAGAATATAAAGCCTTAGTACATATACCCAGCTATGAGTTAATCATCTTCCCAGACACAGGGAAAAGAGAAAGTAGGAGCAGCAGCAGAAGGATTAATTGGCTGTGAAACATCAGGGAATTGGTAGGTTGGGTCAAGGAAAGAGGAATACACGCCAGCAAGCACTGATTTAGAGATTAGAGCAGAAGTACAGTGGCAAGATCTCCTAAGGCAGGGAGAATAAAAGAAAAGGGAAACACTAACAATGCCTTGAAATGAGAAATTAATAGTTTAAAAAAGTTGAAGCAGCAGCAGATAACTAAGAATGAGACCAGAATGATACCAAAGTGTGTGTGGAAGGAATGGAATGAGTTAGAGGTGGCTAGGAACACACAAGGGAAGAAAAAGAAATCCTATAAATATGCTAGAAGGAATGAAAGCGTGCAGTATGTGCCACAGAAGGGGAGCACATGCAGAAGATTGGAATCGTCATTGCCTTTTTAATTCTGCTTGTCACCAAAACAGTTGCTACTAGATATATATAACAGAAGTTACACTGATTTGGGTACGGGAACAGGCCAGAGCAAAGGGGTGTGAATTAAAGAATCCTTACATTGAGTAAGTGAATTCAAACTGTTGGACCTGAGGGAATTCCACTCCGGGTTGTCCAAGGAAAGCAGTCTGTGAACAGTTAGGAATGGACTTCAAGAACTTCTCCTATATTGAGAGGGTTCTGCAGACTAAAGAAGGGCAAATACGGTATTTATTTGTGAAGATGGAAAAAGGAAGAACAAGGAAATTTAAATCAGGCAGCTAAGCTGAGGGACTACAGAGAAACCTCAACAAATTATGAAACAAACAATTCATTAGCAGCTATAGGATAAGGAGGTGGTAACAGACAAATCAACATGGATTTGTCAAGCTGATCTAATTTCCTTCTTTTATTGGCTAATTGGCTTAGAGGATAAGGCAGAAGAAACATATGTCTTTGCTTTAGGAAAGCTTTCAGTACTTTCTGACTTCACGTTTTCATAAGGAACTGAAGAAATATAGTTTATATGAAATCATTGTAAGGTAGGTGCACGCTAGCTGAGAAATTACTCATGAAGGCCAGCTTTCATCTCCACGAATGTTAGCCTTCTTGACATTAGGCACCTAGGCTAAATTATTCTGTACTGAGAGAGCAAATGTAGAGAGACAGACACCTCCAGAGGGTTTACATCACCTTCTAAAATATATGATATGGAAAGGATCCTTTGCTGAGATACTTCCTTGCCTCATTAACTTTTGAGTGAAGCTAAACAACCAGCTCAGGCAGGACACCTGCCTTTAAACCCACCCCGAGAAGGTATCCCACGCGCGTACCTCTAGGGCTTTGTTTTGCTTAAACAACTGTGATGATACCGTGAAGAATCCATTTATTTTTTCAGAAAAGCTCAAGGTTGAAACTCATCTCCCTGTTCGCACACCTTTATTTAATATCAACACACCTGCCAGCCTCCCCCCTGTAGACCTCCCCCCATCCAGCTCTGTAACCTCATCCTTTGCTCCGCCAGCCTCCCTCCTCCACAGCCAAATACAGTAACTACTGGCCATCTGGGGGCTACATCCCAGAAGAAACTGGGATCAGAGCACACACTCTCACCAGTGGCTGGTACCCAGGTAGATGCGAAGATCTCCGGAGCAGGGAGGGCACACTGAAGCCACTATGCCAGATGGCCTGACTGCTCTCGGTTGTAAGAGCTGCTTTGTACTTTTTAGCTTTACTGATGCAGAGAGAACATTTTGAACTGTCTAAGCCTTATAACCTTGTATCATTGGCACACGAACAGCAGCAGCACACTGTTGAACATAATAAAAAGAGGGAAGGAGCTGTGGAATTAAATAAGAATTTAAATCTTAGGGTTCACAGCTCAGAGCAAGAGGCTTTAGCTGTGTTATTTCCAGGAATTGGTTGAGTCATGTTTGAGAATAATGGATAAGATTAATTCCTTCGTGACTAATGCTGAATAAATTATTTGCCAATAATTTTATATATGTTTTGACCAGTTCTAGCTGCATTTTCTAATGCGTATGATGCAGGAACATTGGCTGTATTCTGGATGTGTGTCCCGGGTATGCAGCTCCAGTCCTTGGCATCTAGCAGTGAATTTATTCCCCAAAGACAATTTTTCAACGAGATTTACCCCAGAGCAACCGAATGCAGGATATGATCTGTCATATTCAGAATGATTCATTTTTCACCTCATCAAATATGAAGAGAGGGGATAGAAAGAGAGAGGGTAAGTTATTTCACTCTTCACAACAAGCCCTTGTCTTCAAAGTCTGAGCTGCCACAGGGCGGTAAGCAGCGGCTCACCGAGGGCCACGACAAATGTTGCTTGGCAACTCCACGCCATTGCTGGGAAGCGCTCGGCAGGCTGAGCATCGCAGAGGGACCAAGGTGGAGAATGAGACAGTGGCACACCAGGATGCTCGCTCTTGTCTGGCCCTGTTAGAAATGACACCGCTCATGCCCCAGTAATTGTTGTAGAGACCAGACAATAAAGTCTTTTCTGTTGGGTGTGAGAGTAATTACAGGTCCTAAATGCTGAAGTGTCTGCTGCTGTCTCCCCAAGAATAAAGGGGCTTCGGATCTATTAATATCCTGAAGGTCACTGAATTCTTCCCAATGTAGCTAGCTGTGAGCAAGCCTTAAATGTCTCAGAGGCGTTGCTGCTTGGTTGAACATCTGCAGGGATCCTGAAAAAGCCTATTGTCCTTTGCAGCATCCCACAGCTACTTTGACACCTTGTCAGAAGTATCAAGCCTTGGGGTAGTGGTGTTGTGGCACTGATAATCTGAGGATGCCAGAGAATCATGGAATCATAGAATTGTCTGGTCTGGAAGGGGCATTTCCGATAATTTAGTCCAACCATCAACCTAACTCTTGACAAAAACCATCACTAAACCCTATGGCTAAGCATTACGTCCACCCGTCTTTAAAATGCCTCCAGGGATGACGATTCCACCACTTCCCTGGGCAGCCTGTTCCAATGCTTGATAATCCTTTCAGTGTAATTTTTTTTCCTAATATCTAATCTAGAAACCAAGTTTACAGCAAGAGGCTGGTTGTTAAAACTGGGAAGCAAAGTTTTCAGGCACAGTATTCCTTCATCAAGTTTTCATCAAGTTTTGGCATTATTGAACATTTATAAATTAAATGAAACACAATTGACCTCACAGAGCAAATCCCATGTAGCTTGTATGCTAGCACACTTTGCCAAATGCCTAGATATTTTCAGTGACTAGTGACTCCAGAACACACTCCTCTTTGTGTGATTACACAGAGAGCACTATTAGGATTATCAGGCCCCATGGTGGCATGAGGATCAAGAGATACTTAGCAAACTTCATAGGTAATTTAGCAGGAGTGAGATTTGGGGTGCAAGAGAATATTCCGTTTGAAGCTAGAAGATCTGCTTGCCTCAGTATAATTCTAGGGAGAATAACGCAATCATTTTTCTCTGACTTCAGAATTAGATTGGCCCTTTCTTCTCAAAGAGCCCTAAAATTTTGGAGCAAGAAGGGGTGCTTGCACAGAGCTGTTTTTTCTTAACTACCTACAATTGCAAGAAACCAAGAGTTTTGTTTATGGAAAGTGCCCCCACTGTAGTAATGCTACGGGTGTTATCAAAAATCACTGCATGCCTTTGGAAGTCCCGAGCAACCTGTGTAGAGAATACATGCAAAATATTCCCTGTTGTTCTCCAATACAGTTTTTGAGCAGCCTGTCTTGGATGTTTTTAAGTAAAATAGGCTAACAGTTTCTAATGTGTATTAAAAAAATTGATTTCTCTTTTTTTCAAGCTGTTTTCTGCATTTTACCATCTGCAGGGATGTGCCTCTTTTTGGAAGGGCTCCTTAAATATTTTTTTTCTCCAGATTATGGCTCTTCTACCCAAACATGATGTCTCCTCATTGCCTTGCTCCTTAAACACAGGCCTTGGTAGGTTGAGAAGTTTAACTCAGGTGTGATTGCTTCTGGCCTTAATTTTTTTGTGCCATTACAGAAATTTTGCAGAATCACAGGCTATTGCTGCTTGTGGCTGCATGCAGTACTGCCTTAGAGAAACCATGAACATTTTCAGCTTCTGACTACAACTAAGTACACCATCTTTTGTCTTCCTTTTATGTAAATAAGTCAGTGTGTTTCATAAATTATTCTGTCTCTGTTGTGTTTTCCTTTTTTTAATAGAGGCTTTGCCTTTGTAAACCCTTTTCCTTTTTTCATTCTCTTGTCTCTTACGCTAATTGAAACAATTACATACTGTTTCCTGAGGACAGTTTCTTCGTCCTGTGACACACTCTGCTTATTCTGCTCTTCCTCGCTCAGGTTTTGTGCTCCTCAATTGCCTCTCCCTTTTTCCATTTTTCTCCTTCCTTCGCAAAGTTGTGCTGGAGAACGAAGACCCCCAACACCCAAATCCCAGCAAAAGCTTTGGTTTGCTCTCCACCCAACCTTCTCGTGAGGATCACTTGCCCCACTGGCTGCAGATGGGCATTTGGGCCTGCCTCAACAGTGGAGACAAGGACTTCTTCACTGCATGGAGGGGAAGGATTAGACAAACACCTTAAGCTTTTGAGGAGGTCACACTTGCCCACTATAGCCTTGCTATCACACACATACACGTATATATCTATATATCTGAGTCACCCTATGTATCTATAGTCCTGACATCACCCATCTACCCATCTATCTGAATCTACACAGGTAGGTGCCACCCTCAGTCCCAGTCCCCTGTGCCTGCCTGCCTGCCTGCTGCCAATTCAGCTGACTTTGGCTTTCAAGTTAACATCCTACACACTGTGTTCATTTAGAGACCAGCCAGAGGAAGCTGGGGTTTAGCTTTCAGTCATGTTTCTGATTCCTTTGGTTTCCTGTAGCTTTCAGTCTTCTCCCCCAGAGGCATTTCTCCTGAAGCACTTGCTCGCTCATGCTTTCCTTTCGCTGACGTTCACATGAAGTGCAGAAAGAAGGTGGCCAAGGAAGCCCTTGCTTCTGTTTGCCAGCTGGCCTACACCTCTGGGGGGTAGGGGGCCATAACCAGGCCTGCTCCTGCACAACAGAGTTATAACACCTGTTCAAAAAATAATTGCCTTTGATTAAAATGTAAGGGTCCCATCTTTTTGTTGTTGTCATTAATGAGGGCTGCGGGCTATGGGCCTTTGAAGTGTTTCCTTTTGGCTTATCTCCCTGTTCTTTCTTTTTCCTCATTTTTCCTTTTTTTTTTTTTTCTTTAATTTTAATTCTCTCAGTTATCTGCCCTTTCCAGCTCAGAGTGAGGTTTGTTAATTTTCACATGCTTGCAGAAACCTGGCCGGCAGATGCCGACTACCTGGCAGCCTCTAAAGGGGCAGCCAGTCACAGGAGCAAGCAGAGAGGCAGCACATCTCCCTCATTAGCTGTCTTGACCCCCCGCTTGGCTGCTCCGATGGGGGAAGAGGAGGCAATTGTACAGTTCCTCATCCCCTCTGCAGAAATGCCACTCAGCAAGGCATGAATGAATGCACTGGTGTGTTTAATTAAGGATATCCAGAACTTTTTTTTTTTTTTGTGATCTCAGGCCCTTACAGGCTGATGGGCTCCTTTACATCACCTGACCTTGAGGGTAGTATTTTGTTTCCCAGCCTGAGTGGAATAACAGGACACCAGCCTGAACCTTAATGGCCCCTCAGGTATTTCCATCTGTATTACCATCACAGATGATTGCTAGCTTGAGTTAGCCCAGAGAGGAAATAGTAAGCTTTGAACTTATTTCTCTCTCCTCAGCTCAGAGGCTCAGAGCTGTGGTCTGGGCGATGGAAACAACTGGGATGTTCATCTCTTGGTTGCAGAGGGCTTCCCAAAGGTCGAGAAAGAGTGCAAAATATCTGAGTGACTTGAGCAAGATGATGCTACAAATCAGTTGGACGCTTGGAGGAAACTTAAAGCCCAGGGCCCACTGGACAATATTGAGCACTTTTCAGTAGGCTCTCCTTTGTAGGTGTCATGCAGAGGACAGAAATTTCATTACACCCATGGAAGTACCCACCTTGACCTTTGCCATCCTTCATCCCTATTTTCTTCTGCAAAAGCACATGCGAGCACTTCTAAGCAGCTTCTTTTTATCTGTCTCATGAAAGGCTGCCTGCATGAGGTTTGTCTCATCTTTAAGGAGAAAGATTGCTCCCGACAAGAGCAGCCTCTTAGCTAAGGTGCTTGCCCCAGTTACAAGTGTAAATCTGACTTCAACACTGCACTACCGGGCCAGCTAAACTGCTTAGGGAGGGAAAACTGAACCAAATAAAAATAAAATTGAGGAGTCAAACTAAGGGTTAATAGTAACTTCACCAAAGTTTGGGATTTTGAATTTTTTTAGACATCCCCCACCCTCAAATGTCAAGGAATATTACCCCTTGATCTGCATTGACTTATGATAATAGATCATCTAAACATTGCACCTTGCTGGACTCTGCTTCCGTGTGGGGATGTAAGACAGTGGAGTGATAAAATCACTTATTCCTGCCTTATCCAGGACTACCTGTAGAGTGCTGCCATTCTCATCCATTCTTCCTTTCCCCTTTTCCCCTCAAGCATAGGCATCATTTTAAAATTCTCCCCGTTCTGTTGTTCAGGCTGGAAGTTCCTCTTACTTTTTTTTTTTTTTTTTCCATAGAAAAAACCTACTAACTGGGGGAAGTGATTTTAAAGTGATTGAAATGAATCCTCCAGCCTTAGATCTTCTCATGCCTCCAGCAAGAACACATCAGAGAGCTCCAAAAGTGTCCACTGCTGCATCTCCAGGCTCCCTTTTGTAGCATGTTTGTCTTAGAACTGAAAGGTGAGCTCCCTCGTGTACAAATCTGCATGGCAATGCTTTAATTGCCACGGTGTAGTCACAGCAGAGAAGCTCACACAGATTCCGCTAACGGAAATGTTGGAGCCCGGCTAGGTCTGGTTTCTGGGACACGGATATTGGCAGAGGAGCATGGAACAATGAGGCTGTGTCTGCTCCCTGAGTCCAGGAGGGGACTTGAAGCATTCAAAGGTCTCTGCTGCCTCGGGCAGAGCAACTCCAACTTCAACCATATTATTAAATTATTGAAGTTTAATAAGTCACCGTGCGCCACTGAGCAAAGATAACTGATAGCAACCATTATCCCCAGGTCGTGTCAAATGTGAGATAGGACGGGTGAAGCTGAAACCTCTTCTGCTAACATCTCGTAACTTCTGCAGCTGTGGCAATTTGATCCTGTGTCCCTAGCTTCAGAGTGAGACAAAGCAGATGAGACGTGAACGGTATGTATCTGACTGGGTGCATTTTAATGCCCTGCAGCCTCCTGCCCAAACCTATGTGCCGTCACTGCACTGGGTGCTGTGCTTCCCAGCAGCCCCTCGGGTGAAGGGTGCGAGCAATCGTGTTAAAAATCTGCCCAGCCTCAGCAAAGCCCTTTGGGACTCCTGGATTTTTCTTCATCGGACCTATATCTTTTTCTTCCAGAAATGAGAAGATGATGAACGTGACACTTTGGTTGCCATGGCAACACAGCGTGAGGCTGATGTTAGCCACGCTCCTTCCTGCCAGCAAGCGCTGCTGGCCTTGGAGATGGGTGTGAGCAGTGCTGGTGGCACAGAATCACAGAATGGTTCGGGTTGGACGGGACCTCAAAGATCATCCAGTTCCACCCCCCTGCCCTATGCAGGGACACCTCCCACCAGCCCAGGCTGCTCAAAGCCCCATCCAGCCTGGCCTTGGACACCTCCAGGGATGGGGCAGCCACAACTTCCCTGGGCAACCTGTGCCAGTGCATCACCACTCCGTCCAGGTCTTGCCCACGTGCTCACCTGGGACATCTGGATCTGAGACTGGGTGGCGGGGCAGGATCAGCCCCATTTATGTTACAAAAGGAAGATCTGAAGGGACAAGTCACTCTGAAGTAAGAAGATATGTCTGACAGTTTGGAGGGTAATTGATAAGTCCTGGTTGAAACTTCTGCTGCAACAATCTTGCTGATGATCATAAAGGGGGATCCACAGGGGCCTAGAGACTAATAGGGTGCCCCCCACAGCTAGGGGAATAGCTGAAAATTGTTAATGGGGGGGGGAAAAATGGAGCCCTGAGCTTCTCTTGTAACCCAGGCTGCTCTAGCATCGCAGGGAGTGTCAGGGAGCACAGCATTTCTACCACCCCCCTTCTTCCTGCAGTTCCTCATATATCCCTGACCCCCCATCCCTTGGACATGTTCATGTTCAGTTGCTGACATCCATGGTCTCCCTCTCCTGTCCAACCTTAGGGCTTTCCTGAGCTTCAGCTTGGAAACGATCAGGAAGCACTTTCATGCTGTTACAAAACTATTTGGAGCTTTCAGAAAGACAATTTGGGAGGGACTCCTCATTGTCCCTGCTATTTTTCTCCTTTCACAGATCTCCCTTTAAATCCTCACCCAATATCATTTTGTCAGGGGAAGAAATACATTTGTAAAGATCTTACAGAAGTAGGTTTTACTGAAGAAAAGGCAGAGGGTGAGGCTTCAATCCTGTTTAGGAGCCAGGTGAAAGCCATTGTCAATCTGTCTCACTAATGTGGTGATTTGAATGGTATCAGAAAGGGTGGGAGCTCCCCAGGAGGAGATATAAGGAGTCCCAATTAAACACAGCTGAGATGGTGCTGGAAGAAAGAAGCTGGGTGGGGAAGATGGAGCCTGTGGCACAGGCAACATGGATACTCTTAGGAACTACAAGAAAGAGTGAAAAATACCACCCAGGGAATCTAGCCAGGTGGTAATAAACTATAATAAAACAGTATTTAGAGGAACAGCTTGCATCATGGTAAGTGTTAGTCTCTAAGACCTGTCAGAAGTTTGGTGGAGAGTAGCAAGAGCAGCAGAAATAGATTAGGAATGTGAAGCTTGTTGCTAGAAAAGAAAATTTCTTTTCTGTCTGTCATAAATCTTTGCCTCTTCACCACTTTAGCTGCTTCCTGCGTTCCCCAAGCAGGCTTAGTGTTCATACATGGCCAGAGGGTTTCAATTTGAGCTCCAAATAATAATAATAATAAATTCCATAAAGTGATTCCATGTGGAGAGTGGAGATAATAGTGCCTTCTGCTTACCCAGTAGGGTCCATGAGACTTTGGGTCAGGCAGGCTGAAGAGCGGTTTCTCACCTGCTGTTGACGTGCAGCTTGCTCTGGGGTGAGACGCTGCACCTGCGCCGCGGTGGCTGCACCAGGAGCGTGGCGGGGGAAAACTGCTCCGGCTGAAGCTGCTGAGTGAAGGCTAGGTAGAGAAAGGAAATGTAATTCTCCAGGCTGGATTTTAGCCAGGATGCTGAAGTTAAACATCTGGTTAATTAATAAAAAGAGCTGCAACAGCACTCTTCTCCCTACAGCCATGCTGGGACGCAGGAATCTGTGGTGTTCGTGGCTCTTCTGTTGCGACCGCATCGCTATGGGTCCTGAGACCGTCCCTGACAACTCAAACACCAGCCTGCCTCTACAGCGGACTCGGCTCCTATTGTACCCAGTGCCACGCTCAGACCAAGGTATGTCATTATGTTTCATCCAACGTAAAGAGAGCAGGAGATGCATAATAGCTCCGTGGAGATCTCTCATCTTTCTGTTAGCAAGAGGATCATGTTTTTAGGTAGAGCGGAGAGGAGAGCGTATCTGTTATCACCTCTTTCCCTGGGTTTGACTTGGGATGTTTCATGCTTGTTTCCACATGTAAAGGTCATCGCAGCTGCTCTGACCTAGGGCTGGCTCGTAAACAAGAAGCTCTGGGACCTGGTTTTTATGGATGATAAGAATCTGTTTGTTGTGCGGCCAACTCTGTTGGGGTGGGATGGCCTTGTGATGAGTCTCCAGTGTAATTTCTGGTGGGAATTATATTATTAAGAGCCTCTTTTACTTAGAAGTTTTGGCTTAGTGGAAACAATGGCTGGCTTTGGGTTTCAATTTCAGTGCCTGCAATACTGGGAATCCTGCAAAACCTTCTCTCTTCGTCTACCATTTATGTCCCTCAAAGGTGAAGTTCCCCCTTTGTGCTTTCCCTAACCCAAATGGGATAGTCCTTGTGCTGAGCCTTTTAGTGCTGCTGTTCCAAGTGCGAAGGGCCATACTTAGCAATGTGTTAGTTTTCTGCAGGGAGAGAGGGAAATGTGTCTTTTCCCTTATGGCACTATTGTCCAGTTGGGTTGATTCACCACACAAACTGTGGGGACCTCTGGCTGCCCTGTTTGCACCCCTGCTTCAGTTGTTTGTTAGAGAAACATGGTCACCAGCTTGAAATATCACTTCGGTCAATTATCCTCTCTTTTTGCTTCCTCCTAAAGTACAGCATTATTAGAATTAGCTTTGCTTGCCAAACAGATGAGGGTCATGCAGTTTACAGAGAGTTCTGTGTCACAAGCATGGGACTTTATCCCCGCAGCCCTCTGACAGGGACACAGAGCACCCTGAAATGCAAGCTGAGGCTGTGGCTTACTATCAAACTTTTAATCAAATGTAGTTTAAAGAGAAGGGCCTTGATGTGCTTCCTGCATCCAGACTTGTGGGAATTCCTTTTGCCTGGTTTACACAAGATTGCCCAAGGGAGAGGTTAAACACTGGAGATGCGGCTCTTCAGGAAGGACTCAAAGCATTTTATTGCATTACCTTGGACCCATGCCACCTTCTCAGGCAGAACAGCTGAGCCCTGGGGACAGGGGGCTGAGTAGCACAGCTCCAAGAGGATAAAAATAGAGGTCTGGCTCTCATGTATCACCAGGAGGAGGCAATGTTCATCTGTGCCTCTAAAGCAATTGAGCTCCATGGCCTGGCTGAGTTAGGTCTAGAATAATATAACCTTCAACTACGTGCCCTTGGTGATGGTATCTCGATTGCCTTGTCTTTATGCTTGTTTGCAGATGGGTGTTCTGATGTGGAGCAGGAAAGTGCTTGAAATGATGTGCTGGGGGGTTGTCTGTGCCAGTGGCTGGGGTCCTCCATGTCTGAAAGTGGAAAGAAAGTAGTTTTTTTTGTTTTCCCAAATGAGGGGTTGGCTACATTCAGTTCCTGACTTTTCGAGGTGCTAAAGGGAGCACTGGGTGCTTTGCATTGGAAACTAAGTTGAGTGATGAAGCACGTTCTCCTGCATATCCCTTCACCCTGGCTAAGCTGAGGGATGGTTAACCTGGGTTAAGATGGAGGAATATGATGCTTTTGTCCTCCCTCTTGATCTTTCAGGCTTTCCACAACCATCTTTTTCAATGCTTAACAGACCCAAAAGCTTTCTGCTTCCCAGGGACCATCTGGCTGGAGTATATCTGGTTAGATAAAGTCCTGTAGCTCTACCAAGTTCAGGGTCGTTAAATTATTCCAAACAAACCTTCCTCTTGTGATTTCAATTGGATACAACAACTACCTTCGCTTCCTGTCTGAAGCTCTCTAATTGACAGTGTTGGTGGGACACCTGTTGTCCACTGAGGCTCCTGTTGGTCTCCCAGCATCGAGGCACAGCTCTTTCCCTTAGTTCTACACGCATCAAAGCACTCACGCAGCCCTCCCATATGTCTCATACGCTGAGTTTTCTACCTCTGAGAAAACCTCCGCATCCCCAGTGTGGGGGATGTGGATATATATTGCTTTCATAGAGACTCTGGTTCTTGTAGCCTTCAGCTGAATTTTTGCTTTGTGAGGTTTTTTGGTTTTGATTTTTTTTTCCTTTTCTGATTCCATCCCTTTGCTCCTAATCCCACCACCTGGTATGGCTCACGCTGCAGAATCTCTGCCTCCTCAGTGTATACACCCTTCAAATATTTGTAGACATTTATCACTTCCCCCCCATGCTTAGTCATCTCTCTGCCAAGCTAGACATATTTAGTTCTTCTAATCTTTCCTTGCGAGTGAGTCCCTCCAGCACTCATAATTCATTTCTTCTTGCTCTTCTTTGAATATTTTCCAGTTTGTCAGCACTTAAAAAAATTCTTATTTAGGGTGTTTTAATATGAGCAGGCACAAAAAAAAAAAAATTGGAGAAGAAACTTCCTGAAAAAAAGAAGGTGGTGTTTGGTTTTCTTTTTTTGCTCCAAGCCACTGTGAATAGGTAAGAGTAGGGAGATCTGGGAGTTCCTGCTGCAAGTTCTAGGTGTGTCTGTGACACAGAAGAATTGTTCCCTCTGCTCTTCTGAATTTCTATATCCCCCACCCCTGAAATTTGTAACAAAAGGTATCAGCTAATATTATTTTCTGTGTTCGCTTCTCCAGTTCTCCTCTTAACAAGAGAGACTCATGAGTGTCGCAGGCTTAGCTTGCCATTCCCTGTCTCCCTCTTAGGTAAAGGCTTTGCCTATGAAAGATTTTTCTAGGGGGGGTGCAAGTGCTTTGGAGATAGTGGCTACATCTTATCAGTGCTGAATCTCTGTTTCTCAGCTTTGTTCTTCTCAAATACTGGTAGGCATGGTGGCAAAGGATCAGCAGAGAGCAGCCAGCTCCTTTTTATCTTAGGAAATTTTTCTCCCTTCTGGCCATTTGTTTCTGCTGTGTCCAAACTGTATAAAAAAGAATATAATTTGAAATGGCCCTTGTTTCTAGGATCCTGGATGGACTTTTTTTCCTTTCAAATAACCAACTCAACAAATTCTTTAGGTAGCACCTTGTTAATTAAAGCCATACCCCAGAGAGAGGGCATGGAGATGCTGTTCAGTCTCCACCTCTCGTACTGAACTCCACAGTGGTTTTTGAGGCATTCCTGGTATCTCACACCAATGGTAATTTGTGCTGTCTGAGATTACACCATGTGAGCAGAATTGAAAGGAATGCTGGGGAGCAGCAAGCTTGTTAACTACAGCGAGGTCCGTGGCTTCACTCTCTGCGTTTAAGAGCTTTTTAAATATTCCCCATCACCATCTAGTGACCTGCAAGGGAGCAACAGTTTATCTAGCCAAGAGGTGCTGTCAAATTGACTAGTCGAGATGGGTATCAGTATCAAAACGCTTCCAAAACCAGAACAAAGCCAGCTGCAAACTTGTGCTGTCTGGCACACCTTTATGTGATGCAGTCTAGATTTCCCCTGCAAATGATGAAACAAGGTATTTTTCACCCAGGAGGAATGAAAAGGTTCTGCTTTCCCTCCTTGTGTATCGTGGGGTTCTACCTCCCTATCCAGGCTAGATGCTTATCAGACATCTGTCTTCTGTTTTGATTCTGTCCTGAGAATGTTGAGTTTAAGTAGAAATGTGAAACTAGCTCTGCTGACTGGGGAGGAAATGTTTTCTCTGTTGTGGTATGAAGGCGATTTGGATCTATTTCACCAAGCTGCTTAAAGGAAGGGGAAGCAAGGACAAACAAAAGCTGGGTTGGTTGGGTAGGGGAATGTATTTGATTTTTCACATCCAGCCTGTGTCAGTCAGTGTGTGCATCACCAGCTCATGCCACTATATCATCATAAAATGTAGAAACAAGGAACCCAAAACTTCTTGAGTGAAGAGGAAAAGCTGCTATTGCTTTGACAATGGATTGACTTTCCCAGCTGTCTGTTGAGGCAGCCTTGGAGAATCATGCTGAACAGTGCGTTACAGTTACACACACTGGATATTAAAAAAGAGAGAGAATGCATTTACTGTCACTTGCAGGTTGCCTTTCACCCTTCTAGTTGTCATAGCATTCAGAAGCATTAAACAATGGGTCTTTGTCTACAGAAAGAAAAATACTGCCTCTATCATATGCTTAGGCAGGAGTGGCAAAATCATTCTGGAAAATGGCTAGAAAGAGAAGCGCTAAGAGTTTTCACCAGCCAATCCTCAGATACTTGTTACGGGGCCTGATTCTTGAAACAGCACCATGTCATCTACTTTATCACCTTCAAACTGTTTATTAGCACCATCATCCCAGCAGCAGGCTGGGCTGGCCGTCTGCTGTCTTTGATGCTGTTGCAAACGAGCTTGTCTTTCCCAGAGGAATCAGCAGTCTGGCTGCCTTCAGTTTGTCATGTTTGTCTGCTGCCATTCACATTTAGAAAGAGGGTGGGGTGGGGTTTTTTTCTGTTTGTGTTTTTGCTTTGTAAGAATATGCCATTGCTTAAGATCCTTTTGGTTGACAAAGTGTTTTACAAACAGACTGTACATGGGAATTGCTTTGTTCACTGCTGAAATGCAAAACAACAATTTTTATTACGGCATCTCAAGAGACAGATGAGATATGGTTCAGCACAGCGTGACTTTAAGTATTCAGCTGAATAGAGGTGGGATTACTACCATATTTAAAGCAAAGCATATATTCAAATGCCTTGAACTGAGGTTTATTCCGTGCAAATATTTGACAAGTGGCCTTTTGTTTAAGTACAAATAAAAGTATTGAAGCTTGCACCATTTCTAGCTACTGGCACTTGTTTCTTAACAAGTATCCTTGAAGTTTAATGGTTATTTCTCCTTGTCATGATTTCCCTCGTTATCCCTGACCAATTGACTGTTATAAATAAAATGTCTGTGGGATTTTTATTTACCCAGTCCCTCTTTGACTATGTTTTTCTGAACTTCTGATCTTTAGTGATTATTACTTTTTATGTCTGTCTTTGAAATCGGCTCTGTATCAGTTAAAGTTCTCTGAACTTATATAACTAATACAAGAGCAGATCAGGTTTTTCCCTACTCAGGTTCCCAAGGCGTTCCTCAGCGGAGATGTTCAACCCCTGGTCTCATTTCCATTCATTGTAATGGAGTGATAACAAAACGCATGGCCGAATTCTCTAATTAGTCTCGTGCTCCTCAAGGTCTTTTGCTATTGCCTGCTATTCTGTCTCAGAGCTTAGCTTTTTGGGCTTTGTTGGCATTTCCCTAAACACCCCTAATAGTTCTTCCCTTTTCCAAATTATCTCTTTGGGCATGAAATGATATATGGCAAACACAAAGCAATGCAATATTCATCATTAATTGATCATGATCTTTCCTGGTTTTGTTGTTGCTGTTGGGGTTTATTTTAATTCCCACTCTGTTTAAGGGAAATTGTTTAATTGTATTTAATACCCTAACTTTTAAGTTTTTATTAAACTAAAATGCAGATGTATATTCAGTGTAGCTTTCCTGAGCTTGTTTTCTTGTGGATTGTTCATCTTTAATTAAAATAGGACGAGCATAGAAAGAAAATTAGAATAAGAAAAAAGATGAGCAGTTGGTTGTCCCAAGGTTCCCAACAGCAGGAAATGGTAGGGGACAGGTATTTCCTTGATAAATGCGATATATCGTTCTGCTCTTTAATGAGTGGTGAAGAAGAAAAAGGACCCAGTGTCTGTAGATGATGGAACGCTGAAGCTCTTCTCCTCACACCATGAATCTGCCTCCTAGGAGATACTGTCTCAGACCAGGTTTGTTCAAGGGAAGGCTTATTATGTGGAATTGTGTCAAATGGTGAGGAGTGGTATAAAGAGATAATCAGAGTCCTCCAGCACTAATTACCCGTGCACTATAGAAATCCCTAGCTCCATTCAGATCCTTTTTAAAGGAAAAATCTCAGAGGAAACAAATGAAGTCTAGTTCTGCAACTGCCAATTGAGATGGTAGAGAACAGGGAAGTCATGGATTAAAGCGGTCAATTTTCGGAGGCCTACCATTTCATTTGACTTAATTCTTCCCTCCCTCTCGTCTTCTTTTCACATTCATGCATTGAAACATAACAAGAAATCTCTGCGTTTCTCATGCTTCCTTTATTACAAAATCTCTAGGCGCTTTGCAAATATTAACTGATAAAATTTCACAGCTATCTATCCATCTATCTAATCTCAAAGCATTTAAGGATTCCTATCACAATTCAGAGAGATAGCAATGAACAGCGTATAATATCAAAACAGTTTTAAGCAAAAGGAAATCTTCCCATCTGTTAGGAAATGATTGAAGGACTCATGGCATAGCATTGGTAGGAAGTCAGGACAGCAGCTGTCAGAAAAGGGCTAATTGCTATTTGACCAATGTCCAATGATAAGACTGAGAATCAAGATTGTATTTCGCAGTCAAAGGCATTTAAGGTTGCAAATAATCATGATTGTAATTTGTTCTTGCAACTGTGGAGGAATAGAATGAGGAAATCTTGGGGGCAAAGTAGTGAGATCCTGAAAGAGAACGTTCTGGAACAGTGAATCTGAAGAACATTTTCCTACCCAGCAGGAGGGGAGGATAAAAGCAATTTGAATCAGTGTTAACCTTTAGACCAGAAACATCATTTGGTGCATGTTTGTACTTGAGGATCCTCTATCCTTGTTGCTGGATATACTACCCAACTATATCAGGGATACACATACAAAGTACTCAATTTAAGTGAGCACAGATAAGAGGCAGGTCTTGCCACTTTGATTCATGCTACCAATAACTTCAACTGGAGTACTTTCAACAAGAATTGAAAGCATTTTCAACAGGAGTACAGCACTACTCAGCATAGTTAGGGTGGTACAGCCCATCCCTGTATTTATGGAGCAGCCTGACTGCTGAACTTTGCTTCTCTGCTCTTTGTCCTTAAATTCCCTGCAACTTGAAAGCACACCACATTCAACACATACCAGTGCAAATCCTCATCATCAAGGCAAATTCAAACATCTGCCAAAGGTCATGAGGTAAATGAAGAATCATCCCAACAATACAAAGGCAAAGCATTAGAAAGGATCCAGAGTTCATTGAGTAAATCTGCAAAATAATTTGCATTTCAAATTTCAGGCAAGCAGCTGTGTAATTTCTGCCTGCAGATTCACCACTGTGATGTTCATTATCTGATTATCGCTACCTACAACCTTCCTAGTGCTAATGCACATTGTCTTCCTGACTCTTGAATTAGTGAGATGTGTTTGACACTGAATTTGCAAGTAATTGCTATGGCTCCCCTCAATGAAGCATCTCTCAGGACACTCTTGGAAATTAAATGTTCCTTCTCGAGCCTTTATTTGCTTAGTCCATTCCTATCTTATTAAATAATTATCAAGTAAAAATGTGTAATTTGGAATATGCATGTCATGTTTAGGAAATGAAAGAACCAGGGATGACAAGATTCTTGGTGGATTAATGCCAGCAAAGTATTGCCTTCCCTTCTCTCAAATAGGCCAGCTCTCAGTTTCCTGCTAGGACCCAACCAGAAGTGACCAACCATCTTTGCATGTGATCCCATTCAAGGCTGCTTTGAGCTTTTTTTCTTGAGTTCCTTCCAAATCCTGCAGAAGAAACAAGGGGTTAACTGATGCCCTTTGGGTCTTCTGAGTCTTGACAGAAGGAACTGGATTTGCATTACACCAGTAAGTGTTGTTCAGAGTGGTAAATCTAAGCCCCATGGATGGTGTTTGCAAGTGAGAAACACATTTCCAGTATTTCAAATACCTTGTTCTCTATAAAGTTTGAGCCTGCAATTCTCAAAATGCTTACAGTGAACTGCAAATATTTATAGCAGTGTGACTATAGTCAAGTTACTTGAGACTTACACAGCCATAAGCAAGACCATAATCTGGTCCATTGTCCCTTCACTAAAGGATTTTATAAATGTAGGGGTCAAACCTGAAGATCTTTATTCAGTGGTAACTGAAACAGACAAATTAGAAATCCTCCTACGGCAGTCAGATTTTGGCACAAGGTTAACATGAAATGTATTCGTTTTCTGCTTAAAATAAATGCCCTTGGTTTTTTGTTCATAATGAGTAGTTTGCTTTTTCTTCAGTTCATTCTCCTTCCTCAGCTCAATGGCACTTTGATGGCTCAGCCTTCATTTTAATAGTCATAGCTTGAAGAAATTGAATATGACTAAGGAAGAAATAGAGGTCTCTCTTTCTCATGTAAGCTCTGCTTGGGAAGGTCTCTGGCTGATGTTAAACATGTGCCTTTTAAAGTAGATTATTTTATTCTCTGGCATGTCTATTTTCTTTCTTCTCTAGAAATAAACACTTATTTGTATAAGCCAAACCAAATCCTATGTTTCAGTATCTTATCAGTGTTTGTAAATACCAGAAAACACATTTCCAGTTGTCACTGCAGTGTTTTGCTTTGCTTTCCTTCGGCCAAAACCTCCCTTGGTTTGTTTCGTTGCATTTGGAAGTGCTTCTTTCTAGTAAAGAAGTTACTTTGTCTCCTTGGGTTCTGATATATAGTTGCTGCTATCTGCCTCCATGGGAAACACTCAGTTACACTCAACGAGAAAGCACGTCATCTTCCATGTTTTCTCTTGTTCATTTGAAAAAAAAAAAAAAAAAAGCCATAGAAAGTGTAAATGGGAAACTTGATCTTTATTTCAACTGGCATTATATCTTACAAAAGCAAGGAAAAAGCTTTTTTCTTACTTTACTGTTGGCTGTTTCTTTAATGTGGTTTTCTTTGCTTTTGCTTTTTTTTTTTCCCACACTTACCCATGTTGTGAGAGTTGTTTCTCTCTGGCTGTATTGCTGTAGCATTCAGAGCAAATTTTTTATTTGGGTCTTACAACTGGTGGTTTCATGTGGTGTAAAAGGTTAGTAAACCAATGTTTTGACCAAAGGATTTTGGAATTCCCATGTGCATATGAGGGCATCTGTTATTTACATCAGCAAAATGAGGGCCTTCATGGTTATTAGTAGGTTTTGTGAATGAAGGTGAAGGGTGGATGGTACACAGAGCCATCTCGGCCACCATTGCACTAGCAAAGCAAGTCCAAGAGGCAGGATCATTGGCTAACACAATGAGAGATGCATTATCGCTGTATTATTTATGTTGGACAAATTCCTTGTTTGCTGAAGCCTTTCTATTGTTTATCTACAAAGAAAAAACGTAACAGGAGTAAGTTACTTAAGAGATTATGTACATGCTCATACCTCATACTTCACTGTGACTGCTTTACAAGTGAAAACTTAGATTCACCTCCCTTCTAGGAGTATATACTTGTGTGTGTGTACAGAGAGGGGGAAAAATATCGAAATCAAAGCATATAAACATTTACCTTCTAAATCAAACTGTCA
The DNA here is from genome assembly GCA_013400135.1 of Rhinoptilus africanus. Taxonomy (NCBI): domain Eukaryota; kingdom Metazoa; phylum Chordata; class Aves; order Charadriiformes; family Glareolidae; genus Rhinoptilus; species Rhinoptilus africanus. The sequence goes on from VXBO01011658.1 coordinate 232,136, forward strand.
CTTCCTCTGGGGTGTACAAAGTATATTCATTTAGTGGAATAGTTTGTTTTGAAGTAACCAAGGGGAATCCACTGTGAAAAGACTAGTCCTCATTACTGAGAGGGGGAAGAGAATCCACAATGGAAAGAATGAAGACACTGACTGAAAGTGTGATCTATTGTTTGTAAACAGATTGTAACTGAAGAGCTGTAGAAATTTCTGGCTTTGTGCTTCGCTTAGTCTTGGAACAGAGCAGACCCTGAGGTCCCGTGCAAGTTTTAGGACCCATGAAAAATAAACAGTAAGTGAACGTAAGTGAAGAGGTCCTCTCAGGGATTAAAAAGATAGGCTCATTATTTTGTTTTTCTTTCTGCTAAAAGAGCCAGTTTCCAGTAAGAACTATAATTAAAAAATTATAGCTATATCTGAGGCAATTTGCTACCAGTTGCAATACCTGATGGGTCCTCAAACATTAGGGAGCATCATCCAGTCTGGAGCAGAATGCGCTCCAGGGATCACACCATGAATCTGTCGACCTTGAGTCTATTGCTAAGAATATTAGTCTAGCCAGTATATCCCATAAAGAAGGTGGAGTGTAGAAAGGGAGGGGAAGGATTCCTATATGTTTGATATACTACATACTTCAGAAAATGTATTGAACATCTGTGTACTATTTTGTGTCAATAGAAAAACCTTAATTTTTTTAAATAGTTTGAAATTGGCCATTTTCCATATTACTTTAAATGTATAGTGTGTACTTGTATGTTTGGCACAACATTCTGAATATGTTCTCCTATATTCAAAGCATAATAAGTAAGGTTCATCACAGGGAAAGCAACATTTTCCATGTTAGCAATGCTAATAAATAAAATATATGACATTCCTGCATTGCTTGCTATTATTATTTGCTTTTTGCAGTCTAAAGAGCAAGCAGAATTATTTCTTACTGAATTTTTGTGTTTGCAGCTAAGCTTCCCGAGCTGTCTAATAGCTGTTTGGAGACCGATCTTGAAAGAGCTAGAATGTTGCTCTGGCTCACAACGGGCAGGTGTCTATGCTAACAGCTCTGTACCAGTAATGCATTCAGCTTAACTGGTTCGTGGAATGTTGTTTCCATTGGAGTTAGCTGCGGGTCAAGGGTGTGTGGCACTGGATTGCTCTGCACTAGTGAACAGTGTGAACCACAGAACAAAACAGTTGTTTCTAAGGATTCTGTGTCCACACTGTATATATTACAGGGGGTTCCCTTAGCTCTGGTCTGGCCTTACAGGCTGAATACTCATTAGTGGTCAAAGCATTTAAATGCTCCTGGAGCATATCTTAAGTGTCATCCAAAAGGAATTTGCTTAGCACACCCAGAAGAAATCCAGCTAAGATCACTCCTCAATGGGAGTCAAAACACAGTAATTGGGAACAGTCTGGAGATGCTCTGTAAAAGCACAGTCCTGATGCAAAGTCAAACACGAATGCGGGTGAACCAAACATCAAAAAGGAGAATCGTTTCACTGGTTATTTGAAGAGGAAAAAGATTACTACCACCACCTTAAAATGAGTCAACTGCATTGACTGGCAGGCAGGGAAGTGGAGCGTGCTGACTGTACATCTCTCTCTTTGATTACTGGGAGCTCTTCTGGTTTGGTGCTTAATATTGCTTATATTTTCCTCTTCTTTTTTTTTTTTTATATGGAGAAGGGGATGTTCCCAAAAGTGGGGTGGTCAATTAAATATGTCCCAGTTACAGTAAATGCAAACAGGTTCTTTGTTTAATTATTGCCAGCTTAAATATTGCAAGCACTTTTTCAACTGGGTGGACACAGTAGGAGCTAATAGTTCCTTGCAACAATTGTCCTAATGAAGGATGATGAGTTTCATTTTGGGGTAGTGGAATGTGGTGTGGGCACTGAGGTCTCTGCCAGCACATCCCATTAGAGGATCAGCACCCTCAACAATAAATGGTTCACATTCTTGGAACTAATGTCTGTAGTGGGAATAACAGAAGTGGAGATAATAATAATATACTACCTCAACCACAGCAGTGCATTGAAGGATTAATTGAATAATGGACCACATTAATCGCTGATGTAACTGCGCTGATCTGACCAGCACGATTCTGCCTTCGTGTTAAAGATTATTTTTCCATGTGTTTTATTATAATTCTCATTTTGCTGTTATTATTAATGATTGTCTTGCAAAACCAGAATCCAATTTGGAAGTCTGGTTTGCTTCAGATAAAAGTTTGAAGTCTTAGTTGGAAGCTTTGCCAAACTTTTGTCTAAAATGCTGATTAGCAACCTCAAGGGAATGAGCTTCCTCGCAAGATTTCAACACTGCTGCTTAGTTTTGGGCAAGGCAGAAACAGTGTAGGAAAAAGACTTTCCTAAGGATTTTCTGTGTCTGGTTTTAGTGAAAATGTAATACAAGAAACTTAAGAAAAGTGTGTTTTATGCAGCAATCATGCAAATGTCTTCTAAGCATTTACTTCTACTGAGTTGTGCATGAACACATACAGTGTCTCGTTTCTCTGATTACTCACAGAAACACATTACTCTTATAAGTTTATAGCTAATGGTAAGAGACACTGGTGTTAGGAATAAGCCTAGAAATAATGGTAGATTTGCCACCTCTTTAACATGTGCTGACGTCAGGAATAACTGGCTGACATCTGATGACTCTTCTAGGGATATGGAATAATGGGCAAATTTTCACTGTTTGAATCCACATTATTACATTTTGGAACTTGCTTTCTATTCTCTTATTTTTGTTTGGGGTACCTCATTGCTTTCCCCTAAATTTCTGCTGAATTAAAGCTTTTCATCTTAGGTTGTCATCGTTTGAGTCCTACTGACACATTTTTTTCATACACGGGCCTGAGGTGTTAATGCACTGCAATCTGTCCATTGACAGAAAGAGAGGAGTAAAAACACAGGCAGAAATTCCAGGGTATTGTTGCAGGGGATGGATGATGACTGCTGAGGGACACGGAAAGCTTCACTTGGAAGATTTTTTTTCTGCAGCAAAGGCTGATAGGGGCTGGAAAAAGGGAATGTTGCAGGCACCGTCTCCATATGGTTCCGTATAACTCTTACAGGTGAAAGCGCTGAGAAAATTATATATTATTTGTTACTTAAACATCTTTTGAAATGAGAACAAAGCCTTATTTCCTCCAGAGCTCCACTGCCTATTACTGGGTTTTGCTTTAATTGGGTAGGCAAAAGAAAGCATGGTCAGTGTGCTCTGTGAGAAGCTGGTGAATTGGGGAAGCAGACACAAAATGAGAGTGTCTGACAGTGAGGACAGGGATGCTCCAGAGGTGACAAATTAAAGTGTTTTTATCCAATTTATCCAGAAACCATCTGCTAAACCAAGGTTGGCAAGGTCACATCTGTTCACATTGTCTCCATCTATGCCTGACCTAGAGTCGACCCTCAAGTTTATAGGCAAAATGAAAGAGAGGAGAGGAGGAGCTGGGGCAGGCGAAAGGGGACCAGTTCTGTGGTTGGAAACAGCTAACACAGAGCAAAGGGAAGGTGAATTCTGTTTCCCTGGCTATGTCCAATCATTAAAGATCTGTAATGGAAACTTTATCAGCTGTCAGTTCAGAATAACTGCAGTAAATAGTCTTGAAGTCTCCATGGGATGTTCAAGGGAAACAAATGATAACAACCAACTCTCTTCTTTGAGCCTTCTCTGTCACTGGGCCGGCGGGGGGGGTGGGGGTTGGTTGGAAGATGCAGTCAGATTCTTTCACTCGCTGCCCAACAAGCAAGGTCACTAAGAATTAGTGTGAAAATGACAATTGCACACTGGGAACATTGTCTTTGTTTGAAGCAGGCTCCTCCTGCAGAGACTACTCAATGTCAAATTCAGCGCTTGCACAGCTCTGCACGGTCTGATGGCCCTGCTTCCCAGCTTCTCATATTTTAATATATAGGCATGTCTAAATTCAAGCTTTATTAGCAAAGCCTTTCTCAAAAGGCTTGGACTGAAACTAGGCATGCAAATATCTGTGTTAGAGCAGTGATTTTTATTTTTTACAAATTTCCCTGACCACTGGGATTGCCTTTTTGCACTCTTCCTGCTGGCTATAGTGACATTCCTTAAACCCCACACTATTATGGTCTGCTAGTGCTACTACATGGGCAAGACTCTTCATCAATCATGAAATTAGAAGGAACTGCCAGATTATTTAAGAGAAAAAGATTGCTCTGGGCTAAGTACAGGAAGGAGACCTCAATGTGAATAAGCTGCAAGCTGACAGAGGGGTGGGATCCCTAAGCATGTGGATTTTAGCTTTGAAGGCGTTGTTGAAACTAGTGAATGTGAGTCTTGGTTAAATTGGCTCTGTTGAAGCCTTTTTCCATGAGTTCTACCCCTAGTGTTTCCTAGTTCTACCCCTAGAGCTGGGATTGATACTCGAGAAAGTAAATTCGCTGGTGCGCTCACACCTTTGCTGCCCAGACTAAAACCCAAGGACAGGGTGGGAGCTACTGTCGATTTGAGTAGCTTGCTAATGTAGCGACAGCCTCTCTTTAGTGTCTTGGCTAGGAATGCTAGCAACATATTTTGCCCAGTCCTCCATGTCTTTATATTCCATATACCCACAATCTGCATGACTCCCTATAAACCGAAGTTTCATGATCTCTGCCCATCTACTAGCTCTCCAGGCTAATGAAAACTGTCTTCATGGGGGAGCTCTCTTCCAGCAGACCCCTCATCCTGATAACGCAGGCACTCCTGCTTTGAGAATTTCTGCTAGTCACTCCAGCAGGTGGTGGTGCCTGGAAGGAGGAGACATCTCCTAGGCTTATTAGAGCCTCAGGAGGTTTAAACCAGGTCTTCCCATAGCAAAACTCATATGTGTGCAAATTCAGAAACAGTCGTGTAAGTAATTTACCTACCTGTTACTGCACAGCCTGACAGTCACAAGATGTCCATGTATTTCAACCCTGAGCATGCTACAGGAATATACTGTGTCCTCCTCCTCTGCCCTGGCATGAGCCGAATGGCTGTGCATGTGTCTTCCACATGTGAGACTGTTTTGCATAATGGTTAAATCAAATAGGAGCAAACAGAAATGATATGCATCTACCAACACCGCATTAACATTATTTAAGCCATTATGCATGATCCATAAGCCCCCAGGCATGTTATCCTCATTTAAAATTTCTGCTTACCTATTACAAGGGCTTTTCTAGAACACGAGCTCCTTAAGTTGCATTTCAGAAATGTATTTACAGAAAACAGGGTTAAAATTTTCTCTAAATATTTTGCTGCTCATTTTAGTGCCTAAGGTCAGCCTACCAAGACGCTGCTTCTGTGCCTGCATATATATGTATGTGCTTAATAAGTTGACTTGGAGAATTCATAGCTATTTCAGGCTCAGCAGGTCAAGAAGCTGCCCTGAAAGACCGAATTCCTCTAACTTAGTTAGACATACAGAGCTTGGTTGCTGTGCTTGGCTCAACAGCTCTTTCTTGGTTTTGCTGCAGACTGGGTTGTGCAGGGTCAGTGCCCTGGACACGTTGGGTGGGTGCATCCCAGCGCCCGCTTGCTGCTGGCAGAGGTGTGGTGACAACAGGGTCTTCTCGAAGAAGTCAGAAGCTTGGGCCATGGGAGGCTGTGATATTTCTCATATAGTATGCGGTACATAGAGCAGGCATGTTGGAAAAAAAGATGAGTTATTGTGGATGAAAGGTGAAGCTCATGAGTTTGTTTTTTTTCTGGAGGTGAAACTCTGGCAAGGGAGAACATCACCGACAGAGAGCAGCAGAAATTATTTTCTTGCTTTAGTACTTTGGTTTTCTAGCAGATCCTAGCCAGAATTTTGCCGTCTATGGCTGAATGTTACATTCCTAGCTTATTCTCCATTTCAATCTCCTGCCAATATAAGCAGTGGGTGAACTATAAATAGAGCATCCAATTGCCATAGAAGGTGTGCTCTTATTCCCATGCATGCCACACTTCCACCCTGACCTCTGTCAAATCACTGAGTTTCTCCAGCTTCTATATTTAGGCTAAGTTTTTTCGAATTACTTAGTGTCTGTTTAATTTGAACATGCCTAGGTCTTAAAATTAAGGAGAACGCATCTCCAAGAGGGCCTTCAGGCACAACTGTTACATACATCAATAATAGATATGTATTTTTACAGGCAATCTGGCCATTAAAGGTTTATTACATGCCAACAATGTATCAATGACTATAACTAACTGTTTATAAGGCAGTGAAAAGCCCCAGGATATTTTGGATTTGGCTCTGAGCCGTAGTTTGCCTCCTACCAAAAAAAAATAACCCAAGCCTGTAAAGATCTCAGAAGCCTGAGCGAGCCAAACCAGACAATTTTGTTTTATCTGCTGACTGAGCATGAGAAGATGGTGGAGTTGCAGGAGAGCTGCTGCTACCTCTATGTTAGCAATTGTTTATGGTATATAGCGGTGCTATTAATTCATTGTTGCATTCATGAGGATTTAACGGCACAGCGGTGCCAGTGTAGGATGCTATAAAAGATCTCCAGGGCCCTGTGAAAGAGCAGGGGTAGGCAGCAATGTTAGTGTTGTTAGGAAGGATAAAACAATTGCTCTTCCTTGGGTATCCCCAAAGGACTCCAGCAGGGACACAGCCAGCTAGTAACAAATTTTAAAAAGGCTTCTTTAAACACTCGATATATTCATAAGTCCACACACACAAACGCAGTTGGGAAGTCTCACATGATCAATGCAATGTGTGTGCAGATGGTGACAATAAATGTACAGGAGAGCTGTGGAAAAAGATTAAATAAATGTTATCAATGTGATTCCAGTGGTGATAATGGGAAATGAGACAAAAAATTATTACAAAAAAAACCCAACAGTGATGTGAAATCATTTGGGGAGGGGAGTGATTGCAATAGAAACAGTGCTAATTTAGAGAACTAATTATCAAATAGGTTTCACACAATCCAAAAAGCAACCTGGAAGCCATTAGCTACACACCCTGTGGTTTTGCTCAAGTGAGGGGATTAATGGCACTAGCTCCATAAAGGCAACAGCAGTAATGAATCTCCAAGCCTTACACAGTAATGATCTCCATGACAGATATTTTGGAGAACCACATCGTCAACCCTCCTATGACCACCTTTTTGCTTCATTTGTAAAATTGCCTTGGAGAAAAAAACTGAGTTCTTCTTTGCAGCTCCATATGTAGCTTTTCCCTGTCTGTGGCCAAATGAGGAAATGTTTTATGAATAGTTATGATGGATCCAAAACCTCTTGTCATGGGAATGAGGTAATGCTGCCTTGCAGTCCCATGTGAAGCAATGTTTTGGAGCACAAACTGGTCCTTTCCTGATAGAGACTGGGCACAAATGCCGTCTCTCTGTTGCAGGATGTTTCATAGAATCCAGCATTTCCCCTTCTTCTCACAATACTGCAGGAGGCATTATAATGACCGGGTTTTAGCTTGTCCATGGCTTGCAAGACACTGGGTGATCCACAGGGTGAGCGTGGAGATGTCGGTAGGAGTTTCTGCCTCTCCAAGACTGGCTGCAGTGAAGAAGTGGGTGGTGCTCTGACCCAGCCATCCCTCCCTGTGGGTTGACATGAGTCTTCTGGGCTGTCCTACTTGCCCTTTCACCAGCACTAAATTCACTTAAAATAAAACTTTGCTATATATGCCCTGTGGGGGTGTGGGTACCATTCATGATAAACAGAGACCCTGATTTCCTCTGCTTTGAATTACATTTGCTTATGATTACCTGAACAGACCTTGTTCATGCTGGCTTTCTCAGTCTGTTATTGGCAGACGTCTCTGAATATATGAGTTTCCTTTCCAGTTTTATCTATGTTTAAATTTTACAAATAAACTTTTCAGAGATCTGGTTACTTTCTGTTCTTCATCCTGCTATCAAAGTGTGTTGCTCTTCCTTTTTAATGTATTCCTACCCCTTTTGATATCTATTTTCTGCAGTTTTTTAACCAACCTTTTAAACCCAAGCTGACTTGTGTGGTTGGAAACAGGCTCATGGGAGCAAAACAGAGTCAGTGAGTAGTTTAATCCACAATGAACCTTCCTGTCATATTTTTGGGTGATTTAGAAGGAAAAGTTTTGTTTGAAAAAGGCTGTGTTGTTTGTAGCTGTAATAGTCTAAAGATCTAGATAAGACATTTATTAGACAAAGCGATACCGCTGAAGAACAGAGACACAAGTGTCAGACTGGAGAGCTAAGTATAATTTGAGAAATCATCAGAGTTCTCTTAGAGAGATGAGTAATACCATCTCTGTGGGAAAATGTGGTTGGCAGAGTAGAGAGTGTTAGCAGAGGAAGGGAAAGGTGAAGAGGTAATTATCTCCTAGGAGAATGGCACAGAGAAAGACACGTTTAACTTAGGCAGCCTAGGAAGGGAGAGGGAATATCATGCACTGTAAAACCAATATGACAACTGGTATTTTGGGGTTCTGGAGGATATAAAGAACTGCTGTCTGTAAGGAGAACATGACCAAAAGGAAAAAAAAAGAAAAGCTAAAATGTATGTCAAAAAAAAAAGTGCTAGACAGGACTTTTACCTGAAGATGATGCTCTTCTGGGGAAGAGGATTCCATCTTTAAAGAGACAGCTAAACACTGCGGGAGGAATGGTTTGGATTGATGAAGAAACCCTCCTGTGACTGTCATGTACTGTGCTACTCTGCAACTCGTGTAGAAATTCATTGAGAAATTGCAAGTGGAAAGAGATCTTGTCTTGCTTTTAAAAAGCCATTTTTCTTGATTCCAAAATTAAATCGGTCAGGAAAAGGCCAGAAAACCATCTTACACACCCACAGACTGTCCTCAGCTCAGCAGTGCTACTTAATGACGTTTTAAGCATTTCAAGCTCTATTATCCTATGTGGAAGAACAGCTCTGTGCCTCAAATCTCAGCTTGGGACATGAGAACTAGATTTAAGTCTTTCTCTTTCCAGGCTTCCTGTCTGGATTTGGATGGGATTCATTCTCCTCTCATTTTAGCTGTCAGATCTAAGCTCTGGTGTGGGTGGGATGAATCGCTCCCTGGAGAGCCCCATCTCTGGCTGTTGACAACAGGAGGAGCTTGCAGGAAAAAAAGATTCAGCCTGGTTTTGGAGCTTTTATTTAGCTAGCTAGATGAGAGCAATCCCAGCCTTTGTCAATTATCTAAATTTATTTATTTTTCTAGATTCCTTTTTATTCCTTAGAAAGGAAGTGGAATATAGAACTTCCTTATGGTAAAGAAATAAATGCATTGACATTCACAGCGTAGCAAGATGCTATCCTAAACTGTGCACCATATGTAATTTGGGAAGATGGATTTTTTGTTTGTGGTGTGAGAGTTTCAGAATGATTTCTCTTTTCAAAGCAGTATCTTAAATCCCTTTTGCTGCTGTTGCTGCTAGTCACAAAAGCGCAAAATCTTACACTGAAAATGATGCAGAAATCATCCCCTTTTCCCCCTCTCCCTTAATTGTTATGTTCACACTTTAGATGAAGTGTCTGAGTGGAGGATTTAATTTAGATTTAATAGGATAATTATTGCATGACAAATTAATGCCAAACAATTATTAAGTACATCTCTACTGAGGCTTCTGGAGTTTGTAATAGGATAGCTATCAGCTACCTGGTGGTTCAACTTCAAGAAGTCTGCTCCTAATAATCCCAGCATTTATTTAACATACATTTTAAATGCTGATTTAGGTATAACATTGTCAGAAAATTACTCAATTCACCTAAAAGCCAGTAGTGTCAAATTTTTAGTGGGGAGCTCTGGTGTGGCCCTGAGGGAGCGAGATGCAAGTATCGCTGGTGTTATCACTGCTGCCTGCACTACATCTTTGGAAACAATGATTAAAACCCCAGGCCTTCACTTGTGCGTGCCAGATCATCTGCAGTCAACAGCACTACCCCAGGGTAAAACTGATTGCACAGACTGAGGAATCAGGTCCTGGTTTGCTAATTAGGGCCTTTGTTTGACCAGGCATGCAATTAATTTGGGGTGCTGTAAGGTATTTTTTTTTTAAAGCAAAATACTTGGAGCTGTGAGAAATTAATCTAGTGCTGAGGGTCAATTTCTGTCTGGGTTTGTATTCAAACTACTGCCTTTGAGCTTCCCAGCAGAGGCAGAAATGGACGAGACGTCCATGGGTGTCCTGGGTGTTGGAGTCCTGGTTCCCTGCCCTGGCAGGTTGTGTCTCCTACAATTACAACAAGCAAATGGTAGTGGCATCCCCTCCCTTCTGCTGAGGATGAGGAGGCAAAGACTGTCATCTTTCTCTTGGGCACAGCCCACCTCCTTCCTGGCTGGAAGAAGAAATCCCTGTTCACATGGAGTGAACCAAATGAGTTATGCTGGGAAGATCGTGGTTGTTTTGAGGCACCTAATAGAGGTGGTAATGGCAGATCAAACGCTGGTTACTGATAGTAATGTCTTATAAAACCACTGCCAGAGGAGATGGGGCTGGTGGAGACTGGAAATGGCAGATATTCTCTGCTGGTCTCATGCTAAAAATCCATTCCATGCCTGATCTGAACTGTGCCATAACTTCTTGACCTTCAAAACACGCTGCAAAGCTCTTGCTCTGGGGGTTGGGCTTTTTTTTTTGCCTTTTCCCAAAGGGTTGGGACAGGGTGAATGACAGAAGGATAGTTTTGTTTGTGGGTGTGATGATAATTTTGTATCTGGAAAGCTTAGCTGGTTATCAACAGTCTGGATAGTGAAGCTGGCTGCCAGCCTGTCATTACATTTCGATTAGTGTTTTTAAAGACAGCTCCAAAAAAAAAGTGCCCAGAGCTGCTATTTATTTATTTACAATGGGTTTACATTTGTAAAGGAATTAATGACATGCCTTCCCCTGAGCTGAGAAAGGGAGCTTATTGCAGGACACCCAGGGTGAATACAAGTGCAAGACATTGGACCAAAATTACCTCTCCCTCTGTAAAGTAAAATGAATATATTGCTCTGTATGTCTTTGCGTGTGTGTAAAAGATTTGCAAGGAACTGAAACAAAAGGTTGCCATGAAGACTTGCCCCGCTGCCTGCCTGCTGCCACTGGCTGTGTTACTCCAGCTTCATGGGAAAATGGCAAGACAGCGTCGTCTTTCCCTGTCATATGGCGCGGCTTGTCCCATTTTGGAAGGTGGCCTGCTGATGATATGACACTTGAGGCTGATCAGATATTTGCAATAAATGAACTCTTGCTTTTGGGGTGGGGACAGCGTTTGCCTTCCCCAGCGCTGCGTGGCCTACCTGTAGGACGTGAACTAGATTTGAACTTGGCTCTTTGCAGATTAATCCATCCCTATAAAAATTCCTTTTCAGATCCAATTATTTATGAGAGGAGATTGTTCCTCCCCTCCTCCTTCCTCCCCACCCCTCTCCCAGGCTTCAAATCTTATTGCTATGCCATCTAGTTTAATTTAACCCACAGCAATTAATGTCCTTGACTGGCAGTGTTTAAACAGCAAACAATTTCATCCTGTAAATGGTAGTTTGCTGCCTGGAATACGAACAGATCTTTAACAATTACATCAGACTATATTTCCCCATGGCAGTTGTAAGTAAAAACGCCTGCTATATTTTGATGCTACATGTAGCAAAAGCTACCTGTGACATACACATTGCTCACGTGATCATTTAAGGAATAGTCAAAATTGGGTTCTCCAGTGTCGGATGCTTGGCTTTACGTTCCTGTTCCTAGTTTTGCTGCTTCAGCACAATGTTATACAGTGATACTCCTCACCCCTCATTGCCACAAAGGTGTGGGTCATAGCAAGGGAAGACCGAGCTGCTGGGAAGGACAAGCATGTGACAGGCACTGCACAGGCTGCTATTTTGCTTGCTGCTTTGATCCTTGCCCTGAGAGGATGATGAGGAGAAAGGTCTTTGGTTTCTCAGCAGAGGTCCCCAGTCCAGGGGTTAAGAGCATCACTGCTGCTGGGGGGTTTTGTTTTGAGCACCTCTCTGAGGTTGTGCTGGGTTCTGCTCACTAGCATCATCATCGGTGATCATTTCAAGTTATGTCAGGGGAGGTTTAGATTGGATATCAGGAAATATTTTTTCACTGAAAGGGTTATTAAACATTGGAATAGGCTGCCCAGGGAGGTGGTGGATTCCCCATCCCTGGAGGTGTTTAAGAAAAGGGTAGATGTGGTACTGAGGGACATGGTTTAGAAGGGGTTTTTGTCAGGGTAGGTTAATGGTTGGACTTGATGATCTTAAAGGTCCCTTCCAACCTCACCGATTCTAGGATTCTATGCTGTAATGACCTTCAGATATCATCAACCACAGCAGGTCTGAACCAGCATTTCCATTTATCTTATTGTACCTGTAGCTCCTAAGCCTTTTCCCTCCAGGGACTTCTAGGAAAGAATCTTTAAAAACTTGCTTTCAAATGTTAATCTTCCAGATAAAGCAAGGATGGGGAAAAGGCTGATTTAGAAGAACGAGGCCCCAGCTGCTTCAGCAGGCTGAAGGGACTGAGAGGCCCTTAAAAGAAGGTGCTGTTCTGGGGAAAACTGACAGAAGAACCAGTAGTGTTTCCCGATGTCTCTCAAAGCACAGGACCTGAGTCTTGAGATGGTAAATGCAGTTGAGGAATACTAATTATCAGCCCCAAGCAAATGAACCTATTTAGTATGGAGCTGTGCTTTCCTCTGAGAAAGCCCTTGAGAAATGCTGATGCCTTCAGAAGCTTGATTTCAGGGAAAAGTCAAGGCTGAAGCTATGAGAGAGAGGTTCCCTGAAGTTCACGGGCAGGGGATTTTAGGACATGGAGTCTCCATTATCCAGATTAACAGTTAACATTTTCCTACATCAGATTAAAATATATAGGCTCATTTATTATTTATTATCTTACTCGTCTGATATTTCAGCTACTGCCACATCTGATAAGCATGGCATAGCCTCCCAAGGGGCTTTTATCATAGAAGCAGATGATACCCATATTGCTGTAGATAGATAGAAAGACAGATGAATAATCGTTCGTCGTCTGTCTTTCAGGATGGTGAAACTATGGCTGAAATATCAGGGTAGCCTTCTCAATAGAAAAAGGTGCATTTTCTATCCTTTGACACTAACTTTTACTAGCGCTAGAAACAAAGCAGACATAAAAGGAAAGTGTTTCAACACCCCATAAAATCATCATATTTTCAAACTAACCGATCATCTGAAGTATGAATGCAGAATTACTTTTTTTCAAGAAACGCACAGATGAAGCAAAGCTTCTGTTTTGAAGTCATACCATGTGTTTGTAGCATGTTCAAAATACAAAGCCATACTGCTGAATTAAAAAGAAAAATACCAATGTCTTATCAATAAGAGGTTGCTTTAAAAATATTTAGGATACCCTTTCTGTGACACATATGGCCAAACATATTTTTACACTCCTTTATTCTCTCCCAGTGTATGCACGTCTTCACAGAAATCTACACTCGCCCACGCATACCTTTAAAAATGACTGGAAAGCCATTTCCCTTAGGGCATTGAATAGCCAGTAACTTACAGGGTCTTGTGTACTGCCGTTTATTTCTTGACAAATTGTCATACTGAAATTGCTAAGCTTTTTTTTTTTTTTTGAATCTATGTGGGCCAAACACAGTGTATTGCATCATTGCATATTATTTAAAAATTGTAAACTTGAAGTACCAAACTTTAATTTCCTAATTCAAATACTAGAGGGGCCAACCCTGGCTAATGCTTTACTTGTCTGAATACTCACAAGGAGGGAAGAATTAGTGGTAAAACTCTCCAACATACACATTGCTATGAAGAGCAGATAAAAAAGCATGCATGGGAGTAGAGATGGGGCTTTGGCAAATGAACTTTCAGTGCTTAGCCTCATTTTTATATGGTTATAAATAATTAACACTGGAGAACAGTGACAATGCTGCAAAAGCAAGTCAATAGCATTTTCTTTTCCAAAAGGTCAGGTGTATTAAAGAATAAAGAGGGAGAAAAACAGCATTAAGGCAACACTTCTGAGTTCTTCCAAACAGCTTGATGAGGCAGGGGCCGTTTATAGTGTAGTACTTCCAGCAGCTCTGCCTGAATTGGGAAGTATGATTGAATTCCAGTGAAACCACCATATATCTGTGTATTTAATGGTGGAACATCTTGCTTCAGGGTTTTCCTGGGTAAGGACAAGCTTTGGGCCATGTGTGTTTCCTTGGGTAGGGTTGGAGGGGCTGAGCACTGAGGCTGTGCTGCTCCGGCTGTGCCATGTTTCTTGCCATTCCTGCTCCTCAGCATTTTTCATGGCACAGCCTGGCTCTGCAGAAATGCAGTGTACCTCTGCTGCCGTGCCTCGGCAGGAAGCCACAGTTTTGCCAGGCCTAAAAGCTGCTGAACTTTGAAACCTGGCAGTACATACCTGGTCACGGCGCCAGAAGCTCAACAGCTTAATGCCTCTCCACATCACTGAACACCATCATTCCTCTCCTAATTATGACCTGGTCATTGTACAGAGAAAGAAAGCACAGCCAGACACAGTCCAGTTGTAATCCCTTAACTGCTGCTCGAATGAACTGTCCTTGCACTGTCTAGCGGTGCCAGATTACGGTAGGCAGGCAAAAGCCGTGGACAATTATCAATCTCTATGTGCCCTACAGAAAAGTACAGCGTGTTTAAATCCCCCCCGGGAGATCTCAGCTCAGTCAAAATGGATCAGACCCTTCACTTTTGGAAAGGTGACAGGCCAGTCTTTTGATGTGCTCCTTGCTGCTATAACCCAGCGATATGATGGGATGGCACGGGGGAGATGGCTGACGCTCGTGCTGCCTTGGAGCATGCTAGCACAGGAAAGATGCTGTATAGTACCAGGGCTTTCATGGAAAGCCTGCTGGCACGTTGGCTCATCAGCAACCTCAGACCTGGGGGTAATCGCTGAGGGACAATTTAAATGGTAACCGCCATAGCGGTACTGATGTGACAGGCTTTTACAGCCTCCTCGGAGTGAGGAAAAGTAAAGCCTTTCTAAGAAAAATGGAGCAGGGCATGATTTTTATACCCGAGAACGTCACATCGTATGTTTTCTTTGCGAGCATGAACGTTTCTACCCTCCAGAAAGTACTTTCTCCCTCTCCCAAACTCCCTTAGCTCACATGATAGTTGGCAAAATGGGTTAAGGATCCTAAATTTCTCTGACAGTTAAAATACAAGAACCTGAATAATTTATGCAGCTCCACCCCGAGTTAAGAGACAAACACCAGCCAGTGCGCAGCAGCCGCCGAGTTGCTTGAAATACCACCTCAGTTTTGGGTGTTAGGTTTATTTTATTCAAGAAACACAGGAAGAGAAAAAGAGGCATACGAGCAAGCACACCTGAAATCTCTTTTAATCGAAGCTGACATGAGCTGAAATAATCAGGAATTCCAGCACCTATGTTAGATGCATTAGTTCTGTGTATGCCTAAGGTGTTCTGCACACACACCAAAACCCTGCTAAAGCTCTCATGCTCCTGTACCAGAAGCAGCAAAACCTTCATTGTACCCTGCAAATTACTCCCCAGTGTGATCTTAAATATTAATCTGCTTCATCTTATTAATCATCTGGAAGGCAAGAAATCTATTTAGGCCATGCAGCAGAATGGGGACTCTCTTTTGTCATCTGTGACAGAGGTGGGATAACACTTCTTGGAGTGGTGGCAGTGGCCCTGGGGCGATCATCTCACGCCGTATCGCCTTTGCACCTTTCTGCCTGCAGCGAGAGCGCTTCTGAATGTGCTGTGTGTGTTGCCTGGGATGGAATAGCTAGGGGCAGAAACAGGGCCAGTGTCAGCAGGTAAGGGCATATTTCAGATTTTGCTTCTAGGATACAGGGGAAAAGCCCGTCGGGCGTGCAGCGAGGTGAGCCTCGGAAACCCTCGTGTGAGCCAGCTTTCCCCTTCCCACTGCTGCAGCAGGTTACAAGCCACAGCCATGTCAGACATGGGACGTGCTCACATCATATTCTACGTGCAGCATCCCTGGAACTCTTAAAGATTAAAAATGTAGCAAACCATAAATATTTGAAATCCCCTGGAGCTGGCATATGTACTGTCTTTAAGCAGACCTTTTTGATCTGGTGTCTGTTTTTTCTAGAGCAGCAACATGCCTCTTGCAAGGTACTATCTTCTTCCTTCCCCCCCCCCCCNCCGCCGTTCCCTGGCCTTTTCCCTTCTCTGGCAGCAGAAAGTTTCACGTTGCTCTTGCGCAGCAGCAACAGAGCATCACGAATCCCGCTGCCCAGCTGCGCGGACTGGAGGTGAGACTGCAGCCTCTCCTGAGCCCCTCGCATCCTCCTTCTGCTTTTGTTGTCTGGATTTTGCTCAAGCGTGTGGTGATCCAGTGGCATGAAGGACTGCTAAGTAGTGGGGTTGCCCTCTGCATCTGACCAGGAACAGGTCTAAAATGGGGAGATTCATTTTGTTAAGCTCTCGGGAGATGCATGTGTTATCTGCAGTGCAAGATAAGGACCAGATTCTGCGGTGCTGAGCTCAAGACTGCGACTCCTGGGTTGCTGGGCTAGTCTGCTCTTAGGTCCTAATGAAGGATGTGGGAATCTCTTCCCTTGAACAGCATTTAACCCAAAGGATTCTCATGGTTTTGTGGTGGGAGAGGCAGTGCTTAAATCTGCCGTTCCCCAGATGAATGGAGACTGCCAGTATCCATTGCGATGTTACTCGAAGCACTGTGAGCTTAAGTTGTTCTTGAACAGCTCAGGAAGACTGGCAAATGTTTCACTGCAGGGTGGACAGGTATTAACCTGAATTTTCTCTGACTAACACTGGGAAAGTGATCAGGCTTTCTCCTATGTTCTGTGCATCTGCTCTAATAAGCGTTCTCCTGTCTGTCGAAGAGCGGAGCTAGGAACAGCACCACAAGAAATTCCCCCTTGCATCCAAATGAGTGTTGCTGGGGGGAAGGAAGAACAGTTTCCTTCCCTTAACTTATAACAAGAGGGAAGAAACAAATCAGAGTTTTGCAGTGAAATAATGCAATTTTTATCAGCACAGGACCACATCCGATGTTACCCCAGGGTGTCCCAGCATTCTTCTCCTGTGGTGCTCTCCACTGGGAACTGAACTTGCACACTTTGCTCTGAAAGGTGTCTCTCTGGAGCTGGGGATCGGCAGCTGCCTAATCCTCATTAACAGACTAATTATCCTCCGATATGGATCACCCTGTAGGGGGAGACAGTGGTTCTCCCTGGTAAAACATCTTATGTGATCAAAGACAGGGAGTGTCTCACCCTCTTTTCTTTACAGTTAAGCTGAAATGCAGTTAAGTTCTTCCTGAGGACAGGGAATAGATAGATAATGGTAGGCACTGACTGTCCCCTGATAAACTTCTTTTCTGAGCAATTTTTCAGAAAGATTTCCCCATCCGACTTTGCTTCCGTGATGCTGCAGACACACCTCTTCAGGGCATAATTCAGAACATCTCATAGTTTGATGCTTTCTCAGTCTATTGCTATTTTTAGCCTGGTTTCCAAAGAAGCAAAGAATCCATAGTCATGTGCTCCCTTACCTTTTGTCTGTCAGTCCCTTAGTCTTTCTCTAATGATCTCTGAATTAATTGACCAATTTCAGCTATTCTGGATAGAAGAAATTATGTTGCTTTGAGTAGAATAGGCAAAGGAGTAAGATTTATGTGTTCCTGCTAAAGGAGGATTGCCATGAATATTACCTGTCCTGCATTGGTCCGGATAGCTAGTTAACGCATGCACAGGACTGATATAGCTACAACATGGGCTGCTTCTTGCTTTATACAAGTGATGTAAAAAAGAATTGAGGGGCAGGGGGAGAAGACTTCATGGCTGAGACAGGATTATGTGTGAGGGCCAACTGTGAGTGAGAGCCAGGCTTCTTAAGGCCAGCAGAGATATAGGACACTGATGCACTGAAGGAGGAGTTTTATTTGTTTCCAAGCTCAAGCTGATGGTGGTAGGAAGGATTTCTGCTGTTAAAAGATGTCCTATGGACATTGTTTAATGTCACACCAAAGACACCAGAGGTATTCCCCATTTAACTCTCCCTTGGAAGAACCTAGCCAGGAGAGAGACCACCACTTCTCATCACCAGCTCAGCTCCCTCAGAGGCTTATCTAAGTTGCATCTCCTATAATCACTAA
Organism: Rhinoptilus africanus; assembly: GCA_013400135.1. NCBI lineage: Eukaryota > Metazoa > Chordata > Aves > Charadriiformes > Glareolidae > Rhinoptilus > Rhinoptilus africanus. The sequence goes on from VXBO01011658.1 coordinate 250,205, forward strand.
ACTTTCCTTGCAGACAGCTATTGAGAAGATCTTCAAAGTTTTGGGCCCCTCACTACAAGAAAGACGTTAAGGTGCTGGAGCATGTCCAGAGAAGGGCAACGGACATGATGAGGGCTCTGGAGCACAAGTTTTAGGAGGAGCAGCTGAGGGAGCTGGGGGTGTTGATCCTGGAGGAAAGGAGGCTGAGGGGAGACCTCATGGCTCTCTACAGCTCCCTGAAAGGAGGGTGTAGGGAGGTGGGCGTCAGTCTGTTCTCCCAAGTAACAGGCAATAGGACAAGAGGAAACAGCTTCAAGTTGCTCCAGAGGAGATTTAGATTATATATTAGAAAAAATTTTTACACTGAAAGGTTTATCAAGCATTGGAACAGGCTGTCCAGGGAAGTGGTGGAATCATCATCTCTGGAGGTATTTAAAAGATGAGTAGATGTAGTGCTTAGTGATATGGTTTAGTGATGTTTTTTGTCAGTGTTATGTTGATGGTTGGGCTTGATGATCTGTAAGGTCCCTTCCAATCTAGACAATTCTATGATAAATGTCTCCTGTTTGGCCACGTACAGCCTTACACTTTACTTGCATTGCCAACAGAGACGGCTCTCATTTGCAGAGCAGCAAATTGTGTTGACCCACATGTTGAATTCCCTTTCTTGTCTCTCCTTAGAAAGCTAGAGATGTACCTTCAACTATATCCTCTGTTCAACTTGTGCTTTTTTTAATGTTCTAATAGCTTTGTAATCAAGATCCAGTTTTGGCTTAGGGCTTATTTGAAGTTGCAAACCTCTTTGAATGTGTTGAGAAGTTGTGGTACTTCAAGGGGACAAGTATTGCTGTTTCTTTGGCCTTTTAAAGTAATGCTAATAGAAGAGCTATCTGAGTCCATCACACACAGGGAGTTAATTGAAAACCTGGCTGTCTGCTGTTGGACATTATGACAGGCTGAATAGCATTTTGTTCCACCAGAGCATCCTGAGCCCTCCCCTGCTGCTTCTTACCCCCATCAGTTTGCATTTCCAAGGTAGCAATTGGAGGGAAGACAACATTTTCATGTCTCTGGGCAACAAATACAATATTCATTGTGCATAGATTTATTATGTGTCTGGAAAGCGTATCGCTCCTACATTCACTATATAGCAAAGCTGGCCGGTATCGATGGTGCCTTGCAGTACTACGCACTGGTGATAGTCACTGGGAGCAGTACTGCCAGATGTACTGGCAGAAAACCAACCTCTATCCCTCTGTAAGTGGCCAAATGCTCTGACTTGCACGCTGCATTGCAGTGTGTTGATGATGTTGAGTAACCACAAGATGTTCCACTGTAACAGCATCAGCAGCCCTTGTGTCCCAGGTGATCAGGAGCTGCTTAAATCAGGCCATTGAAATTCTATATCGTGGTTCATAGCAATGGACTTTATTGATCCTGTCTACACTGTGGACCGGATCCGGCAAAGCATCTGAGCATGTGCATGGCTCTGAGGCAGCAAGCATGTACTTTCTCTTTGCTTTACTCTGATTTGAGGTAAAAAATACATTCTGCAATCCCAGTTATTTGTGCAGAAGGGGAATTGCATTCCCCTCGGAGTGCCAATTGCAACAACATCATGTGAGTGTGATACGGCATCGACGTCCCCAAGGGAAGGGACTTGAGCTGGGCAAACTGACTGCACCGAAACAGTCGAGGAGTGCTTGCACAATCTGTTGAAACGTTCAGTCAAAGGGAGGTGTGAGTGGGGAAGAAGCCAGCTTCCTGATGGTGGGTGATGATATTCAGCTACGGGTGATCATTTCTGGTCTGCAGGGACGTGCTGATTGTACTGGAGGCAATTCCATGACTGTCCTGTTTCAACTAGATCGTTAATGGCATCCAACAAACATGATTTTTGCCAGGCTCCGAGCGTGATATAGTTGAAAATGGGATTGGCAGTGCCTTCAACCTGTTTCCCCGCCTCCATACGCAGCAGTGGGGGTCATCAGAACCCCCCCATTAATTTATTCTCATTTACAGCCCTTTGGGGGAGTAATTGTAGATCATTTTGGGGCACGTGGCAAGCCTGGAATCTTTATTGCGAGTGTGAGAAAATACTCAATTTAGCAGCTGCATGGGATATTTATAAGGCTGTCTGTAGCTTTTGAATGTTACTATAGTGGACATTTTAATTAGGCTAAAACTGCCTGGGAACCTTGTGCTGAGACAATCCTGTCACTGCAGGTTAGGGGCTCTGCCATTTAACTGCATCTGGGGAAGGAAGAAATACACAGTTAAGAAAACACGTCCATTTTAGGAAAAGAGTATTTGACAATACCTGAAAGGTGAGGGTGGTGAGCAGACACATCTAAAGCTTCCTATGTGTCTAGGGGCACAGCCTGACCCAAGGCATTACGGGGCAAGTAGCTTTGTGCTGGCATTAGCTATGGAAGGGTTTGTGCATTGGCGAGGTCTAATCTGAAGTGTCACAGGACACAACGTCCACTTCGGTAACATCGACAAGTGCATTTTGCCCTGTTTTTATCCCAGGCTGCATTTGGAATTGCAATTGTGTTTTACAAGGATCCATGTGTTGCGTTGTGAAGGCTCCAAGTGTAGACTTTGGAGCTCTAATTTGAAGCTGTCGCTTTCCCTGGCTCCGATTCCACTCGTTGTCACACCTGCTTTGATGTATTAAGCCATCACTTATTGTGTGCGTGCTTTTTAATCCTTTTAATTCCTTTGATTGCTGGATGTTGAAAGACAAAAAGAATAAATAACTGGAACAAAGACTGAAATGTGTGCTTGGAGCGAGTTTTCCGCCTCCTGAAGCTGAGGTTATTTTGCTTTTACTCACAGAATTATTTCAGTTCACTTAATCATCTTTTTCGAATGGGAGATGTGCAAAAGGTGGGACTGCGTTAACTGAGGTTCAGCAATTGAGGTGTTCAGGGAACCAGCTGGGCTCTTGCCTGCCTTTAAGCTTCTTAATTTACTTGATAATTAAAAAAAATTTCAAAGCACTCCCCCCCAGATCAAATTAGAGTTTTTGCCTTTATGTCTAAGGGAAAGCTGTTTTTCCTTTGGCGAAGGAAACCAGTCTGGGCAGCTGTTGCTTTGAATACTGACTAGAGACACTGCCTCATCCAAATGTCAGACACATTCAAAAGTCACCATTATTTTAATCAGTCACCTCTGCTTCCTCTTCCCTCTCAATCACAGCCCCAGCAGGTCCCTGTGATTCCTTGCTGCCTTACCTCCCCTGACTCCCTTTCTTTCTGCTCCTTCCCCTTCTCAATCCTTCATCGCCTGCCTCGGCAGGTCACCTCTCTCAGACCCTTACCACTGATCTGTTCATATCATCCTGCATTTTCCAAGTCAGGCATACTGGTTCCTATGGGGCATCATAAAGCAGAAGCCTATGAGACACATGAAACAAGACCATGAAGATATTTGGGATGCTCATGCTGAGCTCATTAGGTTCATTGTCCTCCTGATCCTTTGTGCAAGGCTGTCACTGATTCCCCTGGGCCTTTTTCAGTAACTGCATAGCCAGGAAAGCAAAACAGCTTCCTGTCCCTCTCCCTGCCCTCCAGACCTCTTTAGATTGGTGGTGCCAAGGGACTCCAGCTGGGAGGTGACAATGCTCTGCCACTTGCACAGAGACCTTGTGGCTAACCCAGGCTGGAATAGCATGGAGTAATTGAAATGAATTTTTGATGTGCCATACGGACTGAGGAGTCCGGGACCAGAAGAGGCCCAAAATTCAGCAAGAAGATGCGTGAAGAGTAGATTTCTCATCTCGGGAGTCCTGTTGATCAGCAAGATTTACTCTTTGCTCTTAAGTATCTGAAATCAATGATCATCAGATAATAACACATTGATAATGAAGTACTAAGTACTTGTTGCCTGCACGTGGCTGGGCGGGTTTTGCCCCTTTTCCCATCTGCAAAGCCCCAGGTACCCTCAGCAGGGTGATGTACACTGCTGCAGCTCCCTGTATTTCTGTACTGAAAATGGAAAGGGATTATTTTTGTGTGCTTTCAAACGCGTGAATGTTTCTAATTTTCTTGCCTGCTCCTGGGGCCTTAGCTTTGTTAACATTTTGGAAATGAAACTGTGCCTTATGAAAAAGCTTTTCACAAAAAAAAAAAATAAAAGCATTCAGACAATCAGCATAGAGCAGCCAAAGTCCTGTAGCTTCAAGAGTAACTGTGTTGCCTTGTTCATTTTTTCCATTTAATGACACTGCCTCCCCTGCTTACCTCACACACTTACTTCAGCGGGAATAGTCAAGTGGGAGCACCAAAATTCAAGTTATGTTGGATAGATGCCTTTGTTCATTTTGGAGAGAGGCATAAAAGGCCAGGCTATGAAATTTTTAGTCTGAGTTTTTGTCATACTTAGGAACGTATTTGTTACCTCATGACTTAGTCTCTCTGTTGCTTTACTTAGTGCACGCCTATAAAAAGGATCATAGTATGTCACAGCAGTGAGATAGAAGAGTGAATCCATCTTCTATCCTGTGCTTTGAGATGGCTGAATGTCAGACCATCGGATGAAGAAGGAGGGTTGTGATTGAAGACCCCAGGAAGCTCAGAGGTAGCGTGGTCTAGGAGATGGCCCCAGATTCCATGAGCAACAGGACTTTTGCATGTGACTTGCCTGGATCACTGTGCTGCAACGAATACAGCTCCTTTAAGACAGTGGCAGAGATTTCCTTCTTGTGGAGCAATGTCTCTGAGCTGTGCTGGGACCAGTCTTCAAACTGGGCCGTGAACGAGTGTCTCCTGCCACAGGGTGTTTATAAACAGCTGAAACACCAGTGCCCAGCAGCTCCAAGGCAAAAAACAGACTAGGTCCTGCACATGTACCAAACTGAATCCCTCCCCTCCCTAAAGGGCCGATGTTTCTATCTTCTTTTCCTTTCATAAAAATACCAAGGGGGCATCAGAGGAAGGCGCCACAGAAAGTTGTGACACTCTATTCAGCCATTGAAACTAGCTTGCAGAAGACACTGCAACAGATGCAGCCTAGCTGTGGAGCACTCTCCGATGTGGTGCTGGCAGAAAAAAGGGCCTTGTACCTCAATCCATCAGCTTAAAGTTGCTTTGAATCCTACCTTATAACTGTGCTATGCACAAATGATGACAGTCATGAAATTTCATAACTTTTAGAGAAACAGAACATCAGTTCTTTCATTGAAGAGGCATGTTGGGTCCTGCTAGGAGAAGGAAGGAGTTTATCAACCAGGGAGGACAGATAAAAACCCTTACTGGAACTTTGTATTAAGAACGGTAAATATACACACAGAAACCAGAAATTCCCTTAATAAAACTTCATTTATTTCTCAACAATTGAGTCAGCAATACTAGACATCTCCTGTGAGGGGCAGAGATGGCCGTTTCCTTCAGGAGGAGTTTGTTTTATTTTTGCAGGGCTGGGCCATGGAGCAAGGAGTGATATTAAGAATGATGTCTTTCTCACTTCTCTGATAGAGTAGTACTCCTCCATTTTTTGATGTAAGAACTTCTGCAGCCTTCGGTCTAAATGTCATATGGAGAAGAAAGGATTATGTTTTGTGTGAGGCAACCAAGCACTTTCCATTTGCCACTGGAAAGGTGACAAATACTTTTCATTTGCAACTCAGCAGGAGGAAAAGTCATAATTGCTGGTTCCATCCCCAAAGTGATTTCCGTCAATGCCACATGCATCCTCTTAGCCCATCTTGTCACAGCACTGACATGTGGCTTTTCACAGCAAATATTAGGATTGTGTCCCGGAGGTTAAAACTGAAGTCCTTTCCAGATGAGAATGCAATCTAGTCTTCCAGTTGGTCTCGCAGTCCTGCTTCTGCAGAAATATCCCCACCATCCCTCCAATCCAACCTGGTGCAAACAGTGAGATTCCATATTCATTTCCTAAATTCACATATGCATTCAAAAACTACTTTTGCAGTTTATTCTTAACTGGAGCTAGGATACTTCTCAGGTATATGCACAACCCAGAATGCTTGCTAGATAATCCTGATTCTTGTGGTGGTTTTGCTTTTCTCATGCTGGTATTTTTCTTCAAGCCAAAAGGTACAAGTAATGCAAGGTATCAGGATTGTTCCTTCAAGGGAGTCAACAGCCTGGATGTCAGGCAAGGAGAGCAGGTCCTTGTACTGATCTACAGGCTAAGTTTGACTCTAGGGGTAAATATTTACTGTTTTGAGTTTTTTCGGTGATAATTTAATAGGCAAATGACAACACCACAGAAATAATGATATATTTGATATTAGAAAGAGTTGTTGCACTCTCTTTAGTAAAGGCATAAACATTTTTAATTAATAAAGTGTTCTTCAAAAATGCATTATTTACTGGTTTGAATAGTAATGAGGAAACAATTTATCTTATGTAATGAACCATTTTAAAACATTTTTGACAGAGAGCGCAACGGACTGTTCCCTTTGGCATTTTTTTTCTCCTTCTGTTGATACTCAATTGCATATAAAAACAAATAAAATAGCATGATGAAACAGTGTAAGACTAAGGCCATAGAGCTCTTTCCAGAATTTGGGCCACAAAGTCAGGTTTAACCCAGCCCAGTATCAACTGCTGTTACTAGTTCTTTATGTATCTGGGGAGAGAGTTAGTATATCCCAGACCAGGCTGTATCGAAATGTATTACTAAAGAAATAAGAACAGTTGCCATTGTTGAAAAGTCACCCCTTGGTAACCTCAGTTTATTCAGAGAACAAAATGATCTCTAAGTACAAATTGGGCCTGATAGTCTCTGGAGAAATCCCTCCATAAGACTATTTAAAGGTTATCTGCAATTTGGCTGGAAAATAGAGTCAAAGCTGTTAACGTGACTCTGTCATTGTACAATCCCAGAAAGTTCAATGTGTTTTTGAGTTGTCAAGTGCAGAAATTTTGGCCTGCTTAGAGCTATGGCAAATGCTCCTGGGGATTCATGCCAGAATTTAGAAATGTATTGATCAGGATGAGTAAGAGGAAAAGAATAAAAACACAACATGAAGCATTCTGAAATGAAACACAAAGATCAAGCATCAAAATACAATCAAAACTTATCAAAGACCTTTTCTGACACTAAGAATATACTAATTAGTGTATGTTAATTCTATCAAGTGTTCCTTTGCAGTGGGGAGGAAAAGGTTAGATTGTTGCTGCATTTGGACTTGTTATTGGACTTACATGCCTTGCTTTTGACAAAATATGTGTATGTGAAGTGGAACAAAGCTGAGACAGTAAAATGGGAAAAAATGTGGCTTTTCTTCATGCTGGCAAAACAGCCAGCAGCCAGTCAGTCCCAACAGAGTGTTCAGATGGGTATGGGGGAGTCATGGGGATTATTTCCCTTGTCTGGACACCTGCGTTGATGTTTTGTTCAAATCTGTCTCATGCATCTTTCCTTCTTATCTTCTTCGTATGGGCTTGCTTAGCCTGGTCATGCTGGGATGTGTGGGATGGGTCATCTCAGGCAAAGATAAAGGGAAAAACTGGGCAGAAAACACGAACAGGATGAGGTATGTGAGGAGGGGAGAGCAGAGCAGACCCACACGTGTGAGGCTGCGGGATTCTTTCTTCTCCACAGTGACCAGCTAATGAGTGAATGGACCTTTGAAAGAGAGATTATAGAAAAGACAGAGGCAAACTCTTCTCAGAGGTGCACTATAAATGGACAAGAGCCAGTAGGTATAAGTTGCAGCAAAGGGATTTCTGACTGTATATAAGAAAAAAAAAATTGATACGAGTGTTTTGAAGTCCTGAAACAGGGGCCCAGAGAGGTGTGGCTCTCCATCCTTGGGGCTTTCAAGATTTGACTACAAAAGACCTTGAGCAGCCTGATCATGCTTTGAAGTTAGCTCTGCAGGCAGTTGTACTAGGTGACCTCCAGAGGTCCCTTCCAACCTAAATTATTCTATAATTCTAAGAAAATGAAGCTTATGTTTTATGAGTAGGCACTGTGTGGTACAGCAAACAAATACAACAAAGGAATGAAAAGTTGGTGGTTTGTTTTTTTTTTGTTTGTTTGTTTGTTTTTTTTAAATTAAGCATTTCTTTTCCCTTGCCAAGGTTTGGGCACAAGATTTCCTTAGCAACAGCAGAATGTGTTTTTTGGCAGGGAAGGGGTGGTGCAAAAGTACTGTTCCAGCATAGTGTAGGTGCATGGACCATCAGCAGGTGCAGTGTGAAAAGGCACATCTCTGAACCCTAAGTTTGGCAGGTTTAAGTTTAGAAAAAAAATAATGAGAAGAAAAAGAAAATAAAACCATCTGTATCTCAAGCTCTGCTGAAGCAGAATTTGGAGTTAAGCAATGAAAGAAAAATGAAAGAAAATTATCTTTGAAACAGTCACCTGGGCTTTTTCTTTTCATTTGAATGTTGCCAAGGACTAAGAATAATGCTATACCAAATGTTCTTGTGAAAATGGAGAAAATAGCTACGGTACAGCACTGTAAAGCACCTGACCAGCATTTCAAATGCACCTTCTTCCCCTTCCTCCTCTGGTCAGCAGTCTCTTGGAAATGAGAAACAATCACTTTCGTGTTGGTTTCCCCAGTGGGCAGCCTTGCCTGTAAGCAATTTGTCATTCAGCACAGTTAAATGAGAGATCATGATTTGGGCTTTTTTTCCCTGTTACCCAAGCTGTGATCCTGCTGCTTTTGCAGCAATGGATGTTCTCCCCTCCCTCTCCTCTCTCTACCTGCCAAACACGTACTGAAACACTAGATCTGTCTGGCTGTACGTAACGGCGTGGAGTCCTGCTGTAGTTTACAGCATGAAGTAGCCAGGGAATAATCGAGCCCCGGGAACAGCTCCAGCATCAGCTGAGCTAAAGAAAATAATGGGAGACAAGGAAAATGGCATGAAGCTAAGCCCAGCAGCACTGCTGCTCTGGAGTTTATACTGTCTATGACTGTGTCTCCTCTGAAATAGCCTCTTCCCCTCTTCCAGAGGGTGGAGGTGAATTGGACCAGCCCTCCTCCTTCAGGAAGCGCAGCATAGTGTTGGTTACATGACGAATGATTAGGCCAGGTTTTCAATTGAGACACAGCTTCTCTGAGCCTCTCAGGAGAAGTAAACAAGCCAAAATGGAGTGAGTAGATCCCCTAAATTTGCAGTAGTCCTTCCAGTGATGGCTAGGACCAAAAAATAATTGCCCAGCTCTTCCTGGTGGCTTTTGTCTGGGATGAGAGGGGAAGAGAGCTGGTGGATATTCTCCCTTGACATGTGGTCTAGGAGAGACCCTGCATGTGGGGATAACAGAGCATACCAGAGGTGTTCCCGTGTAGCACAGGAGCCTGAATTAGTCTTGGAAATGTATGTACGTATCTCTCTAAACCTGTATGGTCTTACTCTCCTGTGCAAAAGGATCTATGTCTCTGTGGAGGTCTACCTGCAGACAGATATGCCAGCTCTTTATCAGCTACTTCAGACAAATCATAAGCCCGTTCTACTTATTTTCTCTTTTTGTCACTGTATGACTGCAAAAGTACAATAAATAAACAAATAAAAAAAAAGAATATGGCTGTTAGTCAAAAGAAAGTATCAAGGAGGTGAGAACATCTCTCTCCAGAACGACTAGTGCCTGGAAAATGAGCCTTGAGGGGAAAAAAAATGAAGGGAAGCCATGGAAATGAACAACAAGAGAATGATACAAAACGTTGTTGCTTCTCAGTAGAATTTTACCCATCAGCTTTGACATAAGTACCGTATTCCGGCTGTAAAACATAATTAGAGCAGTGAATCAGAAAGGAGCTGTCCATCGCATAGCACAGCGTGTTCTCAGCCGAGGAGAGGGATGCGAAACTCATGCAAATAAGGCTGAGTTCCCCGCTTCCCTGCTTCCTCCTTAGGAAACTGAGTGTGACACAATCAGCAAAAAACCTTTTGCAGTGAACTGCAAATTTCACATGCTCCTGGGAGCTGGAATTCGCCTTTGAGTTCTGCATTAAATCCAGCGAGCTGCCTCCCTCCGTCGGTGCCTGCTCTCAGAGCTCTCCCTGCAAAGGGTAAGCGTTCCGTGGCGCTGCTCCCGGGCTCCGTCATGGGGGAAAGCAATGGCCAAACCCAACAGATCTGGATGTGAGCTCGAAGCCTGGCTGGTGTTCGAGGATGTGGCAGGGCAGGTCTTCCAGCTCAGTGGTGTGCGTTCTTCTGACGTTCACCAGGCTTGATCCAATAATCCATCATTTTATCAATTATGCTGGCTCTGCACACAGAGCTTCTGAAAGCTGGGTCTTTTAAAGGGCCCTTTCAGAAAAAAGCAGACTTTCTTCTTTTTGATTATGTTAGGGTTTTATTTGTGCATTTTGCATGTATATCAAAGGCACGGGTTTATCCCTGGAGTTCCAGGGTATCCTCAGCCTGGGTGCAGCACACAGTTCGCAGTTTCCCTATATACTTCCATCTGCTGCCTCTTACCATGGCAACCTCTGGACAATACCCTCAGGTCAGGCTTCGTCACTCCCTTTTAGGGACGGGAGTACAAGTATGTTCCTTCCTCAGGTAACTTCCCGATCCATGAACAGGTGACCACTTTGGAACTGCAGCGGCAGGAAGTGTTGCAGTGCTTTTTTTCTTCTGGGGATGATTTCTTCTTCAGTCACAGCAGGGATGTTACCAATTTTGCAATTCACAATGCTGTGTCTCAAAAGTTGCCCAGCCTTGTAGTCTATGTTTATAACTTGATGTGCTACAATGTTATTTAGTCATTTAGCGCTATATTCCTCATCCTTATCATTGCCTTTGTGTTGTGTCACACTGTACTTTTCTGGACCTAGCAAATCTGTTCTCCAGGCTGGGAAGTTTAGGCGCTGTGGGGTACACACAACTTATGCCCAAACACTGCCCTGACAGCCAATTTGCACACAAATGGCTCATGTCACTCTCTTCTGCAAACCAAGCCTTCATTTGATTGTAATCATTGAGCAGAACATGAACAGAGCAGACCTGACCCTAAGTCCAAGTGCATTATGTATCCGACTGAACAAACTGAGCCTTATAATGGCTTTTGACTGCTTAAAGTTGCGTTGATTTTGGAGGCACAGCAGCAACACAAGTAACACAGACAATCAGTGCTGAGTGGGTGGAATTTCACTGCTTGCACATTGCCTATATCTAGGACTTCCTCCCTGAGGAGATTCTGGAGTTTCCAACAGAAAAAAATGCTTATCCTGATTAATATTTGAAATTAAACACACCCTCCCTGCCCCAACCTGACACAGAATCTGTGATGAGGAACATATCCTGCCCAGTGGCCAAGCTCACAGGGACGTTTGTCCCTGAGGAATCCAATGTCCCTTTCATTTGTGCTAGGGAAAATTAATTGTGTGCTAAATGGAAAATTCATCTTAGAGAAGCGCAGCTGGTAGCAGTGGCCTTTTCAAATGCATTCAGCTCTCCAAAAGCAGCTGATTCAGAACTATACATGCTGGTTGCTGTCTTGTACTGTGAGGATCTGTACTCTAACTCTGTTACGAAGACCATTTTTCCCTTAGGTACTTACAGAGTGTGTGGGTAGCTCTCAGCCATGATGTATAATGAGCAGGACTTTATCAGCTTCATGTCATTTTGGCAGCCCAAAATGGATCATTCTTTGTTATGGAATAGCCAAGACTTTGCTGACTGGTGATAACCTGGCTCGGCACTTGTGTAAAACTCTTGCACACTTCAGCTGTACTTCACCAGACCCTTTGTCTTCAAGTTTCTTTGATCAGGGATTAAATTTTCCTCTTGAAAGTAAAAGTCCCCCTTACATAACTGATAGAAAGCCACTGACATTTTGAGACAAAAACCATATATAAAAACCAGAGATGTGGCATTTTAGGTGTGCAAGGGTAGCAGAGACTAACAGATGTATTCAGGACCCAGTGGAGATCTTTTGACCTTTTGGAACCATTAGCTGAAGGCCAGGCAGCACAACCTACATTTGTCCAAAGGCATTTTGGACATGTTTTTTTGCAGCTGTATCTTTCCTTTTCAACCTCATGAGCCTTCCCAGATGGTATTGGTGTCCCCATGAAAGGACTTTTTGAATTCATTTCCACTAACTTGCATGACCCAAGAAGGAGCAATGGCAAGGGCAAATTGGCAGTACAAGCAATAAATAACATCAGGTCTTTGTGAAGGACCCAAATCTTTCAGAATCTTCAATTGTTATTAGCATCAATGCCAATATGAGTTGGTAAGCACCAGAGAGGCAAAAAGCCGTCTGCCAGACCAAGCACATGTCTCGGTGAGATACCACTGAAGGTAACAGGAATCACTGCCGAGTTCCACATGCCCAGGAACACCTCCCAAAGCCTCTGTCTTTTCCTGAACTGGGTTCATTGTAAAGAACACATTCCAAGAAGCTTTCCTGTGCTTTGATCATGCGTCTATCTTTTGCTTATCTTGTCTTCCTTCATTCTCTGAAGTTAGAGATCCCACATTGCCCTGTTTTTCCCAGGTCACTTTTACTCTCTGCTCCCACTCTGTAGGTCACGGTGTCTGACCAGTAGCAAGAATGGATTGCTGCTGTGTTGCCCTTCCAAGTTCATTTAACAGCGTTAGACTCCTGGCCTCCAGTTAACACCCAGTTGTTAGAGCACATAATGATGGGTTGCTCTTTCTGCCCTTCTCTTTCAATCTAACAAATGCAGGAATATTGTCCTAGCCAAGTGGAGCATCACTGAGCCTCACTGGGTGAATGAATTGAAGAAGTGAACATATTTCTAGGTTTTAGCATCAAATATATCATTTTCAGTGTAATGGCATCTCTGCTATTAACTTAGCAAAAGAGGGACCTGCTGGGAATAATTTTTCCATTTTCATTTTAATAAAAAAATCAGTAAATTAATATTAGCTCTATGAAAGCAGCACAGCCTTTTTGTTTTCCCTGGTGAATATTTATTCAAGTTTTTAAACAAGTTCTCATCATTCATTTCTTATGTTTTCCACAAATTTTGAGTTTTACTGCCAGTAAGGTTCAACTAGAACTTATAGCAGTGTTGCTTGAGTGCCAGCTCATGAAAATCTGGTACAGTAGTCAGAAATGTCCTAATGCAATTTATGCTGGAAAGTAAAGAAACCTCCACTGTCTTATCAAAGCAGACAAAATTGAAATGAAGACATGTAATAAAGCAAAATCCAGACAAAAAGAAAGGTGGAACTCATTCTTCTTTTTTTTTTTTTTTTAAAACCAAAGCAAAACATTCAATCAATAACAAGACATCAAGCACTTTCACATAAAACATTCTTTCCCCCCCCATCCCACCACAATAACTAGAGAAAGTCCCTCTCATGCATGCAGCTGTGTGGTTCAAGAAACTTTTCCCTCCTATGATAACAGAGAGTCAATATTCAAAGACAACAAGGCTTTATGCAGGCAAAAGCTATGAAAGAGCAAGAAGGTAAAACAACTTTTCCAATACTGTTTAATAAAGCCAAGAACAATGCGTGGTTCTCCTGAGTGTCAGTGCAGAATACGAGTCACTGGACAAGTAACAGTCTTTTGTTCCAAACACATACCTCTGATAATATTGTTCTATGTACTATGACTCTTCTACTGTCTGTTTTGACTTCTGTCTTTCTGAGAATAGCGCTAACTTGGAGAAAAATAACTGCTGAGCAACCTTCCCAGAAAAGCTCCCCTTCCCCTGTGAAATCTAGTTGGTTTTGAGGTTGGTTTTTGTTTTATTTGGCTATGAGTCCTTTAGTGATTCTCTTTGCATGATTCTCTTGCTGTGTGGCAATGCCCACTCTGCTCACTGCCCAGAGCCTCAGCCAGCATGCTTTCTGGATATCTCCTCTCCCTCTGACACCTGCCTCCATCCCAGTTTCCGGGATTATTATTTCTTCCTGTTTAAGGTCTAAACAACAAAAATAATTATGTCCCTAGAACACAAATGCTCTGGTTCAAACCTGGGTCATGCATCTTCTCTGCTCATCTGCAAGGAGGAAAAAAGAGGAGGTAAAGGGGGAGAAGTGTGCTTAATGCTTGTGATGTATTTATCAGTACATATACGGTTTACACTGCTCAAGAACAAGACAGCACTACTTGAAGCATCCCCCATCTCCTCCCACAGACAGTAATGCTAAGCTCTTGGCTTGGATGAAGCAGTTTATGTAGCAAAGGAGCAGCTGCAATCCCCTTTCCAGCAAGGTAATGAGGATTCAGTGCCATGTTACTGCTTCTTTATTTTCCTTTTTAATTATGATAGCATAAATTGACTATTCGGATTGAACTGAAGAATGGACCCTTCCATTCCCTCTTCTCACTCCCTGACTGCCCTGCCTCTCCCTTCCAAGATACGAAACTAACAGACAGTGACAATTCCTAGGAGACCATCCATAAAGCTCAGTCCTTTATATGAGACAGACTTTTCAGGTGGCTGATGTCAGCGAAAGGGTAGATCATGCATGGCAAATATGCAAGGTCGGATCCATCTCTTTCTTTGGGATCTCACAGACCACATGCTTGAAGATACAGGGAGACAAGACATACTGAGAAACGATTACACAGAACCAAAGTCAGAAAGATATTGCAGTTGAATGCAGCTGTAATAAACTGAGCTATCTGTCCCGCTTTTTGTACATTTTGGCATTCATTAATGTAGATGGACTCTGCTGAGATCTGTGGAGTTTAATGGTCACCCAGTCAGCTCTCCTGATGCACAATGTCTGCATCAGTGATTTCTCCCCATAGTAACGGAAGCATCTTCAACTGCAGTATTTTTATGTATATTGGGAACATGTCTGGGGATTTTTCTAGTATATCTCAATAATGTCTATGTTTATTATTAGTAAATAGGGTTAATAACTATAATGATCAAGGTGAAGGTCACTAGTCAAGCTCTGTCTCAACTAAAACTAAGTGATTAGGGGATTGGAACACCTCTCTTATGAAGAAAGGCTGAGAGGTTTGGGTCTCTTCAGCCTAGAAAAAAAGATGACTGAGGAAGGACCTTATCGACACTTATAAATCCTTAAAGGGTGGGTGTCAGGAGGATGGGGCCAGGCTCTTTTCAGTGGTGCCCAGTGACAGGACAAGAGGTAACGGGCACAAACTTGAGCACAGGAAGTTCCACCAAAACATGAGGAGGAACTTCTTTCCCTTGAGGGTGGCAGAGCCCTGGCCCAGGCTGCCCAGGGAGGTGGTGGAGTCTCCGTCTCTGGAGACATTCAAACCCCCCTGGAGGCGTTCCTGTGCCCCCTGCTCTGGGTGACCCTGCTCTGGGGGGGGTTGGACTGGGTGGTCTCCAGAGGGCCCTTCCAACCCCTGCCATTCTGTGATTCTGTCATGCTGAAGGGAGAAGAAAGAAAGACACCTAAGTGTTGGATAGATCAGGCAGAATCTCACTCTCACAGAACCTGGAAGACAGGCAGAGTTTTGATAATAGCAAGAAGACGACAGTTCAGATCTTTTAATTTCAGAATTAAAATTGGGATCATGGGAGTTGAACTGAGCTCTCAGCATGCATTTCACAATTTGCCAGCAATCTCTACCTTTGCCTGTGATGTGAAAATGTGGATAGTGAGTGAATCTTGATAATTCCCAATTCACCTAATCAGATTATTTCATCATCTGAATGAGAAGTGACAGGTGGAAGGCAGAACAGGAAGGCCTGAGCTCTCTTGGCCATGGCTCATTTGCCTTTTTGAGAGCTGTGGGAATGGTGCTGGGGATATCCTGGATTGGCAGAGTTTGCGGTGTATCCCAATGGGCAGGAAATTCACCTGGGAGACAGGAAACATCTGGTTTTTTCCTAGTTTTCCTTCATCTGCTGGATGACTTCATGTGGTGAGAGGTTAGGCTGCCTTTCATCTCCATCCTTGAGGATACATTGTATGATAGAAGAAAAAATGAGCATAGATGAAACAGGCTTTACCACTGCAAATGTTGAGGCCACAGGATATTCTGGTCACTGTGACAACTCATACCTTGTTCATCTTGCTTGGGGAGAACAGATTCACTGCAATGAGTTCTAGAGAGAGCTCCAAGTAACAGTGCTGTCTCCGCTGTCTCTGCCAAACCACTGGCAACCCTGCAGAGAGCTGGGTTTGTTCTTTGCTCTCTTTCTTCTTCCTTTCTTTCCTCTACCTTATTTCTTCTCCCCCCCTTTTCTTACCTCTTTTCTTGCCTTGTGAAGAGAAGAGAAGAAAAATAGAAAAAAGAAAAAGATCTCTGTGATAACATTGCAAAACAACAATGAGCAAAAAGGCAGATGAAAGGATTATCTTAAACATCCAGCAGTGATATTGTCTTGCCCAGTTTCTCAGAGGTTAAGGTGCCCAAGAATTCACCTGCCCATTTCCAGCACTGAGGTCTCATTGTTTGCTGTCTTTCTTGCTCTTTTCTCTTTCCTCATGTTTGGTCCTGTGGTTGATCTTGTTTTGTTTTTAAGGAAAAACCTTGGCTCCAAAAACAAGGGCAAGAACACAAGTTTCACAGTACTTTTTTCCTTTTCCCATAAGGGACAGATAATACCATCTTTAATTTTATCTAAAAGACTATCTGGAGGGGTCATCATATGCAACTGAAATTCTTGCTAAAGAAATAGGGAATGCGAGATCTTGTAAAATGAAAGCTTTATATAATTTATACACTACAAAGACTTTTAGCTGAGATTTCTTCCCTTTTTTGCATATTTAATAAAATAATTAAATGATTTTAAGTGTGATTGATTGCACTGGAGCTTTTCGTAGCTTACTGAAGTCTCTATAACAAAACAAAACAAAAGCTTCTGAACATTTAAGTATTTTTAGTGTTTTACTTGCTTTGGACAGGTTATTCTTTGATCTTTTGTGCCCATTTATTCCATCAAAATTAGCATAACAGTTTCTTACCAATAATATAAAATGATAATTGTCCCTTTCTACTATTTTTTTTACTATAGAAGTGAAATACAGGGCTCTGTTTTCATTTTTACCTTCCAGGGCTTTTGTAGTGCAACTATAAAGTTAGGGGTTTGTCCCATAAAATGATTCAAGTCTTTTGAACTTTTTTCTGTCCCACATATTTTGAGGAAAAATCATGTCTCGGTATGTTTTTTGAGAAAATGTAACAAAACAAAAATCTGTTGTTCATATACTTTGGAAAATCTGTTGCAATAGTCTAAAACATCTTTTCTTACTCACAAAGGTGATTTATTTTTTACCCTCACTAGCTCACTAACCAAGGCAGGAAAACTAGGGCTTTCCATAAAACAAAAAGAAACAAAACCAAAAAAACCCCCAACCCCCAAAAAACCTTCTGTGCAAAAGATCTTCTGAAATATTTTGAACCGAGGAATTAATCAAAACTGATCCTTTTCCTGAGAATTTTTTCTTGTACAGTTAATTTTTTTAAAGGAGACAATAAATGATTCTTATAAAAAATATTTACCATCTCTAAAACTGGGAGTTGAGCACACAAAAACTGGGAAGAAGGATGGATTTTCAGTCTGCTGTCTTCTGTAACAGACTCATTTAAAAATAAAAACTTGAAAGAGATGCAAACATGGACCTCAAATCCCACCTAAATTCTTTGCCTGGCTGGGAGATAAACTAGGTAGCTTAATCAGTCTTTCCTCTTTTGACCATATTTTTGTAATGCTGCCTTTGAATTGGCAGGTTGTGGTAGGTGTTTTGTACTCATATGGGGTGAGAAGTTGCAAGGATTTAATACACTGTACAACTGCAGCCTGCAGCACTCTGAGGTGTACCTTTAAGATGGCAACTGAAGGAACAAATTTGCAGTGAAGCGTGTTGTGCCGGTTGTGTGATGCTGAGGCTGCGTCTATGTATGACAGTAACTTGCCCAGTAGGGTGAAGGATGACCCATGTGCTTTCTTGTGAGGTGGGATGGACACCCCCCTGCAAAATTCAAAGCTCCTCGGTTAATATATCTGACTGAAAAACTGAGGAAGGCAGTCTTGCTTTTAGTTGTAGAAAAAGCTCGATGTATAATAATGCTCTTAAAACGCTCAGGTACCTTCTCCAACCTGAGGATGGACCCTGGGGGCCATACACTGGTGTTCATGCCCCTTCTGCGCACATGCTCGACTTGTTTTACTTGCAAGGGGCAAATAGCTTGAGTACCTGCAGCAAATCCAATCCTCTGGGCAGGGTGTGCATCAGCAGAGATCCTTTGACATCTGTGCCGTGAGCCCTGGGCTCGTTACATGTGCTCTCCAGAGTTCCCCAGCGTAGGCTGGTCCCTGCTGTAGGAAGCTTCAGCAGCACGTACCAGACTTTCAATCTCAGACTCTCAGAAACAGACCCATCTTCAAAATCTATAATGCAATTCACAGAGTCAATTTTTCATCTAGTGTTCCACGTCTGGGGCGAGCCAAGTTTTTAAGAGTTGCAGTCTGGGGGGTTTTTTGCCTTTCTGTTTTGTTTGGGTTTGGTGTTTTTTTTTTTTTCCCTTTGCTCTCTCAGACGATTAATGTGAGTCATTGACTGGCTTTTCTGCTTCTCTGCTGATTTGATTGGCTTTGTAAGGCCAAAACGAAGCCAGTCCCTTGTGGAAGTATTTGAAGGCCTTTGCTAATTCAATTAACTCTAAACTAAATTCTTTGTGGGAGGAAGTTAGTGAAAACTGGCTGGCGGGGAAGGAATTCCGCTGGCTTTAGCGAAATTCAGTTCCCTGTGCCACTACGCTGACCCCTTTCACAAACGTCCCTGAGAACAGCAGAGTCCAAGAGAGGCGCAGGCTTATTTCTGAGACCAGGGAGGGTCTGTTTATCTGTTCGAGGGTTAGGACTAGAGAGGACCATTTCAAGTCGTCGAGCCCTGTCCTTTTCATCAGAGGCAGCCACACAGTAGATCTGTGTCTAAGAAATATTTGCGGAACAGTTGCTCTACCCGCCATCAAAGAACATGTCCCACTGCCCTCCAACCCACATCAGTGACCTGGAGTGAAAGATGAAAAAAATCTTCTCGAGAAGAGACAGCAGGAGGGACAGAGGATGTCTCTCATGTCCTAGATTTTCCAATAGTAGTGTAGCTCTTACATAAAACTTCTAGGTGATGAATCAGACGATGCAGCACACCAGAAGGGACAGGGAAGCTTAGCTGACATCAGGGAAAAAATTCTCCTAGTCTCGCACAAAGCAAAATAACCAAACCCAGACCCATGCATCTGGCAAAATAACCAGTCTCCCTCCAGACCAGAGAACAAGCCTCGGTCCTCCCTGTGGAGCTCTGTAGTTGTCTGCACAGAAATACGTGACTGTTCTGGTATGTCATTCAGTTCAGGGATGGATGAAGAAGCTGAGCAGAGAGATCTGGATGTCATCATTCCATTTCCAGAAGGAAAACCCTCGTTTCAAACTCTGGCTGAGGGAAGGCGAGGGGCTCTGCAGCATCCCCGGGATGGGGCATTTCCTGCCTTTTTCGCATTTTGCTGAACCGAGGAAATGGGCAGCACAGGGAAATGTTCCCAGATCAGATAACCCATTTTACTTGGGTTGAATTGAAACAATCTGCATTTCATATTTAGCTTTGATTTAGCCTTTAAAAGAAAAATCTGTCAGCTTCCAAAATGGGACCTCAAAAGGCTTTGTTTAAAAAAAAAAAAAAAAAAAAACAGCAGAAATGAAGCACTGAAATTTTCCTGTGTTTCTTCATACCACCTCTCCAGAAAAAGCTGGTTTCCACCTCACACAGTTTGGGTGATGACACACTGCTCACAGAATCCTTTTTTGCCCACCTTTGAGCAATATTGTTATGAACATCAATTTCTGAAGCCACTGCCTATCAATGCAGTGAGCTCCTGTCCCACCTCTCCAGCTGAACCTGTCACATCTACCAAATTGGGGAGTTCAAGGAACCCTCTCTTTGGTTTAAATTGATCCCTTCAAACTGATGCATCGCCTTCTGATGACTAGGAAACCTCTGCTATCCAAGTTCATTTTCTATTTACTTCCTATGTGGTTCTGCTGTCAGTCATCCCAGAGAGATCTGAGTTTCAACAAGAGTCATTCATGAAGGGACAGTAAAAGCACTGGTGGATTAAAAGATGTCACGCTGTTGCTGTTGTTTAAAAACTGATGTCTTTACAAAGGGAAAATGTTTCCAGGGATTGGTTTGTAGTGTTAATGAAGATCTGAGACAAGTGAACAGAAGAAGGAAGGTGGGAGGAAGGTTTTGAAAAAACTTTGGGGGGGTGGGAGGGAAGTCAGCACAAAATGGAAGTTAAAATGAGAGTGCAATGATTTGAGAAACGGTGCTCAACTGCTTTCCTCTCCCCTTGCGCTGCCTTTCTTCCCTGATAAACATATGGATGGTAGAGTTGAAACAGATTTAGAGTAGAAATGCAAATGAGGTTTACATGAAGCAGCATCTTGTCCGTTGTTGCTGGAAGAACCTGGATCTCTCCCAGGTTCCCAGGCAGCAGTTTGCTAAGGTACAGCAGGAGTGGCAGGTGCCTCCAGGCTTCACACGCATGGACCATCCGCTCACGCAGCGAGGGTTTTGCTATGCCAGGGGGAGTGGATTAGGAACTGGAACAATGGGCCGGATCCAAACTTGTGCTCGATGTGCTTTTGATTCTCAATGGCTTAGTGTGGCCCTTTCAAGTATCTGGATGCTCACCCATTGTACTCAGCATCTCACAGAAAAAGGCTACGGTTGGCTAAAGCTTTGACATTGCTCTATTAACCTGCCTTTACTTGGACAGTCTGCCACACAAGCCAGGCATCCAAAATATCAAAGAGGCTTCTTGCGATGTTACTCCATGCACAAAAAACTTTTCCTGCATAAATTTTGGTAGAATGATTGTAGTGTCTGAGGATTTTAATAGTCTGAATGGCATCTTCCTCAAATCTGTGTGCAAGTTCACATTCCCCTCACTTAATGTTTAATGTCTAACTGGGGCACACAGACCCAAATACACAAAAGAGACACTGCCCTGTTTTCACTGTACTGCCTGATACGGGAGCGGGAATTGCGCTGATGAGCAGTAATAAATGGCCAGAAGCTCTCCCTTCCTAACCCTTGTAAATCTATGGCAGTATCTAGGAGAAGTACCTGGTTAAGGTGCTTAACTGCCCTGGACCGAAACACTGAGAGATAACAGCACCTCCAGAGGGTAGCAAAATAAATTGCTCCCTGGGGGTCTTTCTTCTGACTATACAGGAGGTTACAGTTAGAGTAATTTGGTTGACTTGGATAAATCTGAGCTGCTCTTTCCTCACAACCTGCTCTTGGCAACATCTTTTCCTTTCCAGGATGCCATACGCCTCTTTCCAATGGTACTGTGTCCATGCTTTTGAGTGAAGGAGAGACCAAAAAATGGGTGTTGAAGAAATAAGACTTGACAACTGAAACCTTTTCTTTTAGGGCCTTGAAAGTCACATAAGTCTGATTTTGTTCCCCCAGGTTGGAAATGTTGTAAGCTAGTATTTGGCACAATTCTCTCTTCTCAGTGACTAAATATCTCATTAGTTTGGGATGTGGGATGTGAGGGGGATGGCTGTTGTCAAAATGAAACATTATGAAACAGGTAGATCTCAGGATGAGCGCTTAAAACTTCCATATAACTTCTTGGCATTTCTTCTTAATTCTCAGAAGGGCTCAGTTTAATTATATACTTATCCTTTGTGTGCTTGACCTCATGTTTGGTCTCCCTAGGATGGCCAAAAAAATCAATGGCAAGATTTTAATCAGCTCTAGTAAGTTCATGGAAGAGAATCATTTACCAAGACCCCTCTGTTGTATGCATTTGCACCGTGGTTCCAATTGATTATCTGTGCCAATTATTAACTATGAATCAGGATTGGAGGGAAAATAATCTGTGCTTGGTCAGCTTTGGTCTTTCTGAGATTTTCAGACAATAACACCAGCAGCCCCCCCTGCCCCTTAATCCTTCTATTGCACCATTTAATTGCTGTGTTTCCCTCCTACATTATCTGTGGTGATTTTTTTTCTCTACTTTCTGTAAAGAAAAAAAACAAGCAGTGGTTAGAGGAAACAAAAGGTCTTTTATTAATTATGACTCCAAGAAACTTCAACCCAGACTTTGGGGCTAGAAAGTACCTTGGATGATTTGTGCATAGATTAGAAGCAGCTTTCATACACAGCCGTACACTTCTGAAGTAAACAATTTAAAAACAAAACCTAAAAAAAAAAAACCCACAGTGTTATACAACTCTGGGAATTATTATTTTTAAGTAAAAAAGGCCCATCTGGGATCTGCTGAAAGATAGCAATTAGCTTGCCCTGCAATAAGTGGAAGGCAGACAACTAGTAACACCTCAGTGGTTGTCTTTGCTGTTTC
Organism: Rhinoptilus africanus; assembly: GCA_013400135.1. Classification (NCBI taxonomy): domain Eukaryota; kingdom Metazoa; phylum Chordata; class Aves; order Charadriiformes; family Glareolidae; genus Rhinoptilus; species Rhinoptilus africanus. Next base: position 272,420 of record VXBO01011658.1, read on the forward strand.
ATTGCTATTGGGTCCATCAGAAAGATGTCATCACCATGACAGTTGCAAAAAAATCAAACCCTTTCTGAGAAACAGCATGCTTAGTGCTTCAGCTGTGTGCTTAGCAGAGAGCAAGCTTGGTAGAAGAAGTGCCTGGTTAATTAAATCTTACTTTCTTCCTTTTATGCGGTAATTGCACCAATTATAAGTCAAATCCTAGTGTTTTTCAAGGGGGTGTTTCTGAGAGCTCAACTCCTTGAGACTGACTTTATGAGAAAGAGGCATAAGGTGGAAGAGTTGGCTTTCTTTCAGGGTGCTCTATGGCTGCCAACTGCAAAGAAACCTTCTCTAGTGGGTTTCTAGCATACAGAGGATGTACACTCAAGCAGAAAGGGAAACCAGAGGGTTGGCACACAGATTGTATCTGTTAATGGCCTTGCACCTCCAGGCTGTGGAAGGCAAACTTAGAACTGGCTCCTGCAAATCTTTTGCCTGTAAGAACCTCTGGGACCTAGCAGCAGACTCTGTCCTGTGCAGGTCTCCTAAAAAGCCATAGTTTAGGGAGGAGATAATAATAACAAATGATGCTAATAATAATCTTTAGCTCTGCTCCTCTTGGGAGTATTCAGGAGGCAGCAAAGCATGCTCAGCCCATTCACGAATGACTGAGACTCTGTAAGGTAAAAGTTGTACAGTAATTTCAGTACTTCTAAGGTTTTTAAAGCCAATGTGAAAAAGGGGCTTTTGTGTGTTCGTACCCTACACAAGGAACTCCACTTTTCCCTGAAATGAAAACCAGTACTGCTTGGGTTAGGCCACTGCTAAGTTTCCTAGGCTGACAGCACTGCTGAAATAGAAAAAAAAAAAAAAAAAAGAAGGAATGATTTCTTATACCCTTAAAGTTTCCTATGGACTTGCTTTGGAGCTTTCTCTAACCGTCCCACCACGGGACTCCTTTCTCTTTGCTCCCCTGGTCACTTAGCTAAACACTCTCCACTGAATGATAAGCAGGTTGTGAGAAAGCGGAGGCTGGGCATTACAGTTTCTTGGTAAGCTGAGTATTTCTAGCTAGCTCAAAAATAGGAGCTACTGTGCCAGAGTTCAGACCCTGACGGTGCCTAAAAACACAGGCTGTACCTCTGAGAGCTTCCAGGTACCAGTAGTGAGTGACATGACCATCTGGAGCCATGAGGGATGGTGATTCCAGACCAGCAGAGAGAGCTCTTGATATACACTCACAGCCGAGGACATTATGAAAGCACAACTATTTCCATGGCAACTGGCTTTGATGGACTTCAGGGCATTAGGAAACCAAAGAATAAGTTGACTTGGGGCAAGGGAAGAAAAACTGTGGTTATAAATATTGTGTAAGTGCAGGTGGGCCATTTATCTGTGCTGGGTGCGTGTGGGGAGGTATTCACACGTGTGAGGGGAATAAGGTGGAACTTGACCTAAGCCACTGCCCAGGATATTCATCTCAGTCAGGACCCAGCCTTTGACTGCTGCCAAACATGTGGGGCTTTATTTTCATTTGTGGCTGCTGCTTCACCACTTCTGTCACTTTAGGAAAACAAAAACTTAAAATCTGTAAAAAAAAGACTGTATGCCGGAGGTTTGCCACCTTAGCATGGCCTTGGAGACTTCTGTGAGTATTAGCTCTTGGGAAATCAACAGGACAATCCTGGATAGTGATGAGCTTTGGAGAGTACAAATCAGGGATGCATTGTCAATGAGCTTGCAAAGAAAAAAGCCCCAAATAAAATATCTTCGTGAATCCATAGCAAAACCTGTGTAACTAGATGTGCATGTCCATGCAAAGTGAGTGGGTGAGGTGCTGGGAGAGGATTGTAGTAATTTATTTGCCTGTGAACGTCACATTCAAGAGGGAGGAGGAGTGCTGCATGGCAAAGAAGCATGGATTGAGCACAGCTTCTATTCTGTTCCGAAAACAGCTCTGGGTGTGTTGGTGGTTTAAGGCTAATTGGAGAGGGCTTGTGGTGGTCGCATCAGAGGCAGAGGAATGATTCAGTTGGTCCTACTGAGCCGAGTTGAATGCTTCCAGCTTTTGGGTTACACTCCAAGAGACAGGATGCTTGGCCAGGATTAGTAGTTGTGGTGCGAGTATCAGGGAGCTAAGACAAACAGGGAAGCTCATTCCTCAAAGAAAGTGAGTTTTGCACATGCAGCTTTTGAAAAACAGCTGTTCAGGACGGAGCAGAGCCCAGACAAGCTTTGTTGTTGCCTTGCCTCCTCCGTCAATATGAGCCTAAATCCCAAAATTCCAGCGTGAACACACTGAGCCCTGTGCCACGGTGAGCCCAATCTGGATGCGCACGCTGACTTGGAGGCTTAGAGTTATCCTCTGGTGTGAACGAATAGATGCTTTTCTATCCAGTAATTCAGGAATGAAAAAGCAGGCCAGACACACGGAGCCTGTGAACCCATACGGCACCTTCAACACCAGGTTTTCATCAGACAGGACCTACGCTACCGACACGGCCTTGTTGGAGGCTCTTTCTGTCGGGGCTCATTAGCACCACTAAATCACAGCCACAGCCCTGCTGCTCTCCTTCTCATGCGGTCGCCTCTGACTCGGGATTTATCATTCCCTTCCCCACCCCTTTGTCTTTGGCATTCTGGAGTTATTTATTTATATCAGGAGAGACAATTGCAGCGTTTCACAGGGGGTCGCAGTGGAATGTTAAACAGGCAGGACGAGGTCCCGCAGGTACCGCGGGATGTGGAGTTGATTTGGCCGATTCTACGTGACCAATATTAAATATCACCATATGGAGCCGAAGTCTTCCCCAGGAGTTTATCACTAATTCATCTAAGGGTGACTTTTGTTGTCAATGTTAAAGTAACACCGGGCTTTTCTTTCTTTTTGCTGTGTTGCTACACTGTCTTCTTTTTTTTTCCCCCCCTCAGATTTCTGTGAACTACTCAAGGCAAACGGAAATATTAATTAAACCGTTAAAAAAGTAATGTCTGCAGAAAGGTTATTCTTGCACCTGGATGTGTGAATGGAATGTGTGTAATTTGGTCACAGGGGGAAAAATAGCTCACTTCCCACCCTTCTCTTGCGAAATCAGTTGCTTAGCTATGAACCCTTATTCTTAGCAGAGACGGAGAATTTATTCCGTGTAAACAGTATCATCTATCAACTGATTTCCCCACCACCACCACCCCCGACTTTGCAAAAGTACTTTCTGAGTTCATATTTGCCCGCAGGACTATTTAGCTGGCAATTTTATGGGAATCAATTCAAGCCTTCAACACATGGTGGAAGTTGTTCACCTTGACCCTTCATTTCTTAGAAACAGTTACTGGCTTCCCAAAGTTTCATACACCTGCTTTAGATCCCTGATCAGATGCCTGGTATGCCTGACCAGTTATAATTAAACAAAACTCTTCCTCAGGTCAGGATCCCCCGGCATACGTGGAAATAAAGGCTACCCCTCTGCCTCTCGTGGGAATGACTGTCTCTTCCCAATGAGATCCTTCTCTTGCTCCCTCCCCAAACCAACCATCCTTAGTGCTGTTCATTTCCAGAATCCCATGCACAATGGATACTGTGAGAACACAGAAGCAGAACTGATCCCTGAATGCTTACAGTCTAAACATGTCTCTGACGCATCTAATTAGACTTTTAAATTAAGGGCTGCCTCCTTCTTGGAAACTTGTAGATTCTTCTGCTTTCTTTGTTGCCCTCACAGAGGCATTTTTGGTTTATGATGCCTAGCCCAGGTTCTCTTCTTCCCTCTTGCCCATTCCCAGGTTTTTCTCCACAGCGGGAGATGCTCTTGCCAAAGCACCCTTCCTTTTTGGGGAATTCCCTTCTCTGAGCATTGGAGCAGCAGCTCAGGGTCAGGAATTACAGCCAGGGCGAGCAGCTCTACTCGATGCTTGTTCCTCTTGATTGCTGCATAGCGTGAGAGTGATGAGGGGAAGATTGATATAGTGGCAAGCACAGTTCAGGTTGCACGCCGCTTGCTCCCTGAGAGCCCATTAAAGGGAAGATTTAGATGCAGCGGTGGTTGTTGGGATGACTGGAGAGTTAATTCCACGTGGAGGACAATTAACAGTTCCTAGTGAAGCAGAACCTGCTGCACGGTGCACACTGTCATGCACAGGGTTTCTTTCCCTGCCCTTCGGAGGCTTTTACCTCACCCCAGCAACCTTCTCTCTCGCTGCTTTCTGCAAAACAAGGAGGTAAATGTCAGTCAGGGAAATACACCTGGTGCTGTGCAGCCCCTTGGATGCAAGCCTCTGCTCCAACTGAGCATGCAAGATTGTATGTAAGATTGCTAATGCTTTGGAGTGAATAAAGGCAGGTGATTTTTATGTGAGTGCTGCTTGTCCACCGTCTAATGGCACATAGAGAAAAGATGGGGGGGGAAGGAAGACATTCAATGGGCTAAGGCAAAAAAAAGAAAAAGGGAAAGTGAGAAATACAGCAAGATACTCCCTTTACCTTTAGCAGTGTTCTTTTTCACCATCATGGACAAAGCTTTTTTGCTCCAGTGCTCAGATGCCATATAAAGAAGCAATGAGCCATCCAAGCCTGGCCACTGTCATGCCATGAAATAAGAAGTTGGTTACACTTACAGATATCCAATATTATCAGCTTCTAAGTAACGGTCTTTACAGACTCATTCAATTATGTTTCACACATTTTTACCCAGTATCAGCACTGCAGGCAGAGTTGAGATCACTTATCACTTTTACTTTTCCTACCTGAATTTAAAATTACTTTTTTTTTTTTTTTTTTCCCAGTAGAATAATTCTGAACCAGGTTTTGCAAGATTTGGTTTAGGGGCTAATTGCAGTCTCTTTCAAAAAGTTTTCACCTGTATGTTCCACACACGATGCAATTTAAACTTCACTTTAGCTTCGTTTTTGTCTAGGAACGCTTTTCAATCTCTTTTCTGTTTTCCCTTAACTATCAGAAATGTCACACAAGACTGGTAAAGAAACCTATGGAGACTGTTATTAGATAATAGTGCTACAGATTAGCAGTCATATAGAATCTGCCTTAAATGGTATTTTTTAAAATTTATTTTAAGGGCAGATTTTCATATTAAATTTCAGACTTTGTAAGTCTACAAATTTACCACTGAAACTAGAAACCTCTTTTAATATATCCCAGGAAAAGAACTTGCTTGATTTGGTCGTCTTTTATGGACACATCTAGTGCCTAGACTGTGCAGGTTGGGAGCCACTGCACTGAGATACCAGCCAGCAAACACCAACAACTGGCATTTACTACCAGATTTGTATTGAAAGAGATGCCAAAACATACCAGTGAACCTTCCCCAACATTCACAGTTTCTCTGTTTGCTCAAAACTGAATTTCCTTTGGTTGTGGACCAGAAGAAAAGCCAGTAACCTCCCTGCAGTTACACAAACTCAGATACAGTGATCAACTTAATTTATTTAAATATAACCAAGCTGCAAGTTCTTGATTTACGTGAGTTAGTATTTGCAGGCCTTTCAAATCACTTGGGACAAAGAAGTTGTTGCCTCAGATGCTACTTTTCTTTGAAGGGACTGAATTTATGATTAATTTTATTTCATAAACAAATTCATTGATTTACTTGTACATCTTCAAAAAACTTAATTGCATACTCAAAGAGTAAGAGTTATAACTTTAGGGATGAAAAGCTGCGTCCTTCATATGTCTTTAAGAAATTAAATCCTGCTTAGACATAGGAGAGAGTGATGGACTACTGTTTTTTGTCTGGGAATATGCTAACATGATTGATAATAACTGAATTTCCATGGTTTAACAAATTTCCTCCCCTTAGTCAGCTGCTCAGTTACTACCTGACATCTGTGATAACCTATTTCCAAGTATATGATCCCACTTTTTGTATTAAGCGATGTTTTGGACCCATCCAACTACACACTAGGTGGTCAAATAAGTACATAAGTCTTATATTGTTACCTTCATCTCTTAAAATCTCCAACTCCTATACCAATATTTTTGCAATGTTCATCTCTTTTCTGCCTGAAGATGCACTATGGCTACTCCATACTCATGGATGGTATACTCATGGGACTATATTTCTATAAAATTTAATGTCACAGGATTTGTGTCTTTCTGTTGCGATTTACCTCATCTTCTAAGATGCTGTATTACAAACAGTCGTAATTATGATTCATACTAAAGCAGCAAATGAATTTCAAAAAGTCTGGAAATTAAACTGTCAGCCACCAGTTTGTTCAAACATTACCCAAACCATGCTTGCCTTAAGATGTCCAATAGCAGTTCTGCACAGAAGAGACATTGTCTTAATTCACTGACTTTTAGGTTATTCTTGATATCATTTTTTTTTTCTCTCCTTGTGACTAGGGTTAATATTCGACTGAAATGTTCTGTTGCTTAGGAACCATCTCGTAATGCTGAATTCATTAATGCTTTTTCCAGTGTGCTCCCAGGAACCTTGTTAGATAGTGTTTCCCACTTTTATCCTAATTAACAGGTACCTAGGAAAAAAAAAAAAAAAGGAAAATAAAATGTACTTCAGTAGAGAGCATTTCTGCTTATCCTTTGCCAGTCTTTTTTCCTTCGGTCTGTAAAGAAACTGCAGTATTTCTGACCTCAAACTCCTAAATCTTTTTCAGTAAATTACAGTATCTTTTGAGCAAAGCAAATATAATTCTCAGCTTGGTCCTGACATTGCTGACTGTCAAGATGATTAGGTGGGCTTTTCCCCTGGCCACTGGGTGAGTTTAGCGGCTGATTTCCATCCAGGCTAGTGTTTCACCCAATGTCGACAGGTTTTTTGCCAGTGTTGAGCAAGGTAAATGTGATGGCAATTTGGGGCTTGTGACACTGAGCACGGCACAGGGAACTGCCAGAAAGGCTGGGTGGTGGCATGCACGGAGCTAGCAGGCTGTAGGAACACAGCAGTTGTCCATGGCTAACACCCAGGGGAGAAGAAGCGTGTCTAAAATTTAACAAAATCCTTTTGCCATCCTTTTCCCTGCTTAGCAAAGCTCCTCCTGAACACTTCTGAAGCTATCCATAAGATCTCATCTACTGCCACAGAGACGTCTTTTAGCTGTTTCCCTCTGCAGGGTGCTTAGCACATGGTTCCAGTTTTCCTCTGCTCATGGGAGCCTGAAAGCCAAAGGGGAGCATGGTCAAATATTTGTGTTAAGAAGCTGGGCATTCTTGGACTGAGTTACAATCTCAATTGTATCAATAGGCAAAGCAGGACAAATTCTATTGATGCCATTAAACCGCCTGCATATTGAGAGCAAAGAATGAGAGCTCTGAAGTCTTTGTGATGAGGAGGAGGCTCTGCTTTCAATAGGCTTATTTTTTTAAGTTTTGCTGATCAAGATTTTTTTTGTCCTGTGCTGCCCTCGCAGCAGTATCTGCCCCAGCAGTGTACCAAAATTCAGTGTCTGGGAAAGGATAAACTATGAATCTCTTTATTTTTTCCCCCCCAATCCTTTAACTTAATTTCAGAAGCAAGAATCTTTTCTGATTCAAAAAAGGGGGTGGAGGGGAGTATGGATAACTTAAAATATATGTGTTGATTGCTGCTGCTCCTCCCACTCCCGCTTTGCATGCAGAGTGCAGAAATGCCAAGGCAAAGGTGTTTCCATGGTGTTTACCACTTGGACCTCTGTAGTCAATATCCCACCCTGATAATAGCAAAGAGCGCGTTAGCATGTGATTTTTCAGCCCAGATCTGCAAACTCGAGAGTGCTGAGAATATTAGCCAAGGATCTGAATAAAGAACTGAATTCCTGAATGCCTGTGCAAGCCATGCCCCCGAGATACCAGTGTCTCCACACTGATGATAAGAAGCCTTGCTTTTTCCATGCTGAGTGTTCAGGCAGAACTGTTGATGTCACAAACATTTTATTTATTGCCAGCCCTGATTAGATTTACCAATATTTAGCAGCCAGACACAGAATTAAGAGATCTTAAGTGGTCAGGTCCTATTAACAATTTGTCTTTGACATTGCCCTGTTAATTGCTTTGTTCTGCTTTAAGGCGCTGATTCAAATTCTTTTAAAATGCTGTTAAACAAAGAAGAGGTATGCTGCCTGTTTTGTAAAAGCTGACAGCGCTGTTCAGGTAAAATAAAGACAAATGCAAGGAAGTTACTTGTGTCCAAAACTAAACTGGGGACAGTTTTAGCAAATCATTCACCTTAGATATTTTAATGTCAATCTGAATAGAACAGTAAAACTACAGTGGCATCAGAAAGGGTTTTTTTCTCATGAGGTTGAATTTTTTGAAAGAAAGTGGGTTTGATTTGTCTTGTTTCTTAAACAGTAAAGGCAATTTGGTCAATTTAATCCAGACATTTCATTAATGTAGGTCAATTCAATCACTTGGTTTAGCTCAAGAAAGTGAACATTCTGGAGAAAAAAAGAAAAAAAAAGGACAATTATTTTTGGATATGTTAAAAAAAATCAAAAGCTGAAAGAAACTGGTTTTAGTTCACCAAAAATCTTTCTATTGACCCACTGCAATTTGCAAGTTTACCTTTTGTTTGTTGAGAGTGTTTTTTAAAATACGTACTTTGGATTACCCTGAAATCAGTCTCTTTTCTGATCTTCCAGAACTGCAAGCAAACAACAACAAAAAAATCACTTATTCGTGCACCTCTGCTCATGAGGGAGTCTATCTCTGAAAGCTTTCCAGCACACTGTGGCAGATGTTAGAGCTTCATTTTGCTCTGATAGGATTCAGAGAGATGTCCAGACAGCTAGATCTTTGCCAGTACTATCAGAGGTTCACTATCAGTGTGAGTTCTCACTACATATCCTTTCCACTGCATTAACATGCTCAAAGTTATGATTGGCAAGCAAAGACACACACCAAAACAAAAAAAGGCTTACACATGGGATATGTCTAATATTTTGCTTCATGCCTCTTTCGATGTCCTTAAATATAGTTTGCAAATGAGAGACACCAGAAAGACAGGAGTAAGTAACAGCTGTGTGAATTGTATCTGCCCAAAAGACCACTTATATTCCCAGTTTCAAAAAATGGTCAGCAGTAAGATGATGGGTGACCCTGTTCTAACTTTACTTGGACTGCAGGAGACAGCTCGGATCTATCAGGCAGCCGGCCTTAAAGATAACCTCAGGCTCATTGCAACCAGAAGGTAACACATGCCCAGTCCTTATGCTGCTTTTCTCGTCTAAAGGAAATGAGAAAATGGAAAAAAGTGTGACAGGAAAGATGGACAGAAAGAATGAGAGCAAATCCACTCCTTGGCATGGAGGGAGGGGATATGAGCATGCCTGACTAAGCTGTCTCTAGTGGACGGAGGCTAGGAATCACTGGCATGGAGCTACTTCCATGTGTGACTTGTATTAAAAGTCATCGTTAAATGAAGTGTGGCTGACTTGTGCGGTTCATGTGGAAAGTCACTGTTTAGGTGAAGTGGAAGATGAAACCTGGGGAATTAAGTGCCAGTTTTTTTCAAGGGCCCTCCCTGACTCTCCAGCTTGCTGCAGGTATTTCTCAGTGAGCTGCACTGAGAGCCTCCTGAGAACGGCTGGTCCTGTGAGTTGGCCAGGCCTCTTTTGCAGAACAGCTAAACACTGACTGAGCATTTGTACAGGCAAAGAAGGCCGGTCTACAGGGAAAGAAGCTGATTTTGTGGCTTAAGTGTTGCAATAGGCCCCAGGAGATGCAGATTTAAGACCAATTTCTATTGCAGACTCACTAAAGAGGTGTGAGTTAGTTGCTTGCCTCAGCTGCCTATCTGTAACACTGGAAGAATAATACTTCCTATTACTCCTTTCCTGTCTTATTTAGATCATATTCCCTCCTGGGGAATATCTCAGTTGGTAGTGATATAATGCCGAAACCAAGGAGCTCCAGTCACAAGTGATGCCTCTACAGGTTCGGATTATTGCGTTCCTCTAAGTCATCTTCTACTTCATTTACACCGCCCTTGCCAGCACAAGGGGCTCACAGTGCCTGGGGCTGAGCTAGCGAACTCAGGACATGATCCAGTTTGGATCCCATCCCTCCTTTATCTTTCCAGGCTTGTCACCTGATTTTCAGAGTTTCTGCCTACCTCTGGATCCTGACGGATCCTGACTGCAAATAAGTCCCTAGGACAGTCTGCTGGTCTGATGAAAGGTGTATAAAAACCAGTTGTCACATTGCCACCTCTGAGGTTCTGCTCCTTTTCCTGAGATTGTAATAAACAAGTCTGAATTATTTGCCATACAATGTCAGACTTTTTTTTAGCAGAACATGACAGAGGAAGGAAAGTAACAGGTATCTTTTCTTCACTGTGGTAAGATCAGTGTACCATGACTCAGATGATTACCTGTGATCATTCATGTTTACTCCTGGTACAAAACTTCATGCAGCCTCAGTGGCATGCCAAGATGATGGGCATCAACCCTGAAGGGTGATGAGGTCCTGTGGGAGAGTTGGAGGTGATCTCTTCCGATGAGGGGATGCACACCGTGACCCCCAGGTGACTGAACTCCATCACACCCACCCCAAGGGGAGAGTTATGCTCTTCTCTGCACAGATAAATAATAGGTTATTCCTGACTTTTATTTCAGAAGTAAAAGCACAAGCCCATATAAAATCTCCTTGAAAAAGTGGGCACTGCTTCATTTGCCATTGCCGGCAGGTATCTGGATTGCTGCAGCGGCACTGCTCCAGCCGAGAGACAATTGAGTGATCCATGATTGTCCCTCTATTTATGGCATTGAGGGATCCACTGACCCAGCTCACACATGAGCTGCAGAGCTCAGAAAATGGCCTTACGCTTTCTAGGCACAAGCTATCATGGGCAAGAGGAAAAAGACAGTGGCAAAAGGTCTAAGGAACCCCAGAGGAGGAGCTGTATTTGGATGGGCCCTTTTCAGGATTCAGTTTTCCCATTTTACAATCCCTATTTTCTCACTTTGTTTAAGAACAGCACTAAGGAGAAAGAAACAGCTTGAGGAGAGACTGCAGAGCCAGAACTGGATCTAGGTACAAAAGAAGGCCACCTCCTTGCAATGCAAATACTCAGTTTCTGATGACATCGCACAGGGCACAGAGCTCATGGCCTCACTAATCCATAGCAAACAAGTCCTTCAGCGAATTCCCCATAGAATCATAGAATGTGTTGGGCTGGAAGGGACCTTTAAAGGCCATCCAGTCCAACCCCCCTACAGTGAGCAGGGACGCCTTCTACTAGGTCAGGTCGCTCAGAGCCTCATCCAGCCTGGCCTTGAATGTCTCCAGGGATGGGGCCTCCACCACCTCTCTGGGTAACCTGGGCCAGTGTCTCACCACCCTCATTGTAAAGAACTTCTTCCTAATGTCTAATCTAAACCTGCCCTGCTCTAGTTTATAGCCATTGCCCTTCATCCTATCACTACATGCCCTTGCAAACAATCTCTCCCCATCTTGGGCTCCTTACCAAGCCTGCAGCTCCCTCACCTTCTCCCCCTCCATCTCAATTAGGTCCTGCCCTGGCTGCAGGGATGGTTTCTCCAAAGGCAGACGTATGGCCGGGCAGATCCATAGCAGATCGCAGACAGATACAAGGTGACTGTCAACCTACTCCCTGAAAAACAAATTAGAGAAGCACAATCAGCAGGTGTTTACTGGAGCTGCTACATAATGAGGGGACTGAATGCATGCAGCACACGCAATTCTTGTCTGGGAGCTGCTCTGCAGACCTATTCAGCCATCTGCAGATGTGGTACCCACCAGATCAAAACAAAAGTGGTTTGCAGCGTTTTCAGAACCCAAAGACTTGAGCCCTGTGCTAAATCTCCAGCTTCTTGCATTTTATGTATTTTGAAGGCTATCATCAGATTTGACCAGAAAAGTCATTTTGCTGTTTAAATCAGACATACAGTTCATTAGCGTTCAGAAGAGAGACATGTATTTTCTGTTCCTAGCAGATCTCCTTACTTTGCCGTTGACTCCCTCTGGTAACAGTGGCGTTCAGGGAAGCGTTGCGGGTGCATGGCTGGAGGCTAGGGACCCAAGCAGAATGGGGTTAGGGAAATTGCTTGTTTCCTTTTAAGTCCTCTCTGAGTGTTTTGGAGCTGTTTGGATGTGAGCTGTGGTACCAGAGCACAGGCATTGCTGAGCCAGGGCATGTAAAATATCCTGTGACAAGCTCCACCTCTGAATACCCTTGCTCTGGTCCATCTCTAATGATAATTGCTGTTGTATCTCTGGTAGTTGTGGCCCTATGTTGGCAGGTGAAATAAGAGGAAGACTTAGCATGCACACTGTGCCTTACATACACGAGTGATTCATTTGGCCATCCGCGACTCAGAACAATAATCCTGTCCCAAACACAGCAACCAAAAAACAGGCTATCAAAATATTAGGCTGCAGAAATTGCATTGTGGGAGCAAATTCATCAAGAAAGGGAGCATTTGGACTCAAGTCTTGGTCCCATAATATGAATACCCATGGAAAGAACCTTTTTTTATATAAATAGGGCAAGGAATTTATAATTACTGATTGATTTTTTTCATTCTTCCATTAGAGAGACCTTAAAGGCACACTCCCACATGGACCCACTTGCTGAGTCTATCACACACCCTGATTTGCGTTTCCATTAGCAGTTTCTGTCCAGTCCTCTTATCTGCATTGCCACTCGCACGGCGCGTTGCCTCACCCAGACCCATAAGATAAGTCCTTGTGATTAAATATTCCCCAGGCTTTCCATTTATACCTTGTGCTATAGATCTGCTGGACATTAGTGTGTGTATACATAGACATATATACCTGATTTATGGAAGCTGTAATGACCTTCAACGAGATAATCTCACCTGTCCCCAGGGTGTTAATCTTCATTTCCCACAGCCATTTTCTCTTAAATCTGACTAAAGGCTATTGGGTCTGGCAGGAGAACAACCGTGGCCCTCTCCTGCTCTGAGATAACAGCAGTGGAGCCCAGAAAGCGAGAACGATGCTGACAAGCCAAAGAATCCTGTATAAATTACACAGCCCTCGTCAAGATTTCATGGAAGTTAATCCTATTTGTCTTTTGCTCTGTGTTTCTCAGTAGCCAGGCTTCTGCCGTAATTACACCTGGAACCTTTTCTTTCTTAAGCTCCTGTTTTTGCGTTCAGGTCCAAGGTCATGCTGTGGAGCTCCAGGTTAACCAAGCAGTGGCTCGAGATTTTAAGTGCAAAAGGTCTCATTTTTCTGTACATGAGTGCACTGGAATTACTATTTGAATGGATTTGCAAGTAGTACAATATCATGGCTGAGTGTTCTGATAAGACCGAAAGGTAATATTTTTCAGAATCGTTTTGGTTCTTGGAAAAAAAAAAAAAAAAAAAAGAAATGTTTTAACTTGTTGTCCAGGTTCATGATTAAAGTAATCAGAGGAATCTTGTCCTTCGCCACAATGTGGAAATTCCATTTTTTCTGACAGGATAATTCCCCATTCCCAGGATGCTGGGTGGACAAGAGCAGCATTCCTGGCACACTGCAGCCCTGTGTCTCTCTGAGGTGAACACTGCTCATTAGAGCACAAATCAGGACACCCGTAGTCCGTTCCCAGATGCATTCTTGGCTTCTTAAATCTCCTCCGCACCTTAGTGACACCAGATGGACATTGCCTTAGTGAAAGCTTGTCTTAGGGTAATAACAGTCTTGACATATTTATGGAATAATGTGTCGAACATGTTTTTAATTCTTGGCTGTAAAGGTGCTATTTAAGCACATAAATGTGTGCATATTTTTGTATATGTTAAATAGGGGGGCAGTAAAAAGGAGTCTCATTGATCCCAGAAATAATTTGTCATCATGAATAAGAGAACCCGAGAGTTTCTTACGTTAGAACTGTTGATTATAAAATAAACAGCACTTTTTATTGAGTAGCCATGCCTGTTCCCCAGTGTCTGAAGATACATTACTTACACCGCTCCAATCTCAGCATGAAGCCAGTCAGTCAGCAGTGTAAATCTTTCTTCTCCTCAGGTCATCACAGAACACTTCAGCTGCATTTTTTTTCCCCTTCTTTTTCTTTTGCATTGTTTATAAACCTGCCAGCATCTGAAGAAGGGACTTGTGTTTGTCCCAGAGGTCACATATTATACAACTCATTTGCTGGTTCAGTTACAGACACTACAAGCTGTCCTGCCTTCAGTTTGCACGCTGGAACCACTTTCCTTTTGTAATTGAACCAGGCTCATCCCCATATGTGCGGTGAGACTTGTTAGGCACTGTATCTTTGTCTGATCGTGTTGAAGTGGTACGGAAACAAATCGAGATATCTGGAAAAGAGGTTTGAGTCATAAGGAACTGGCCAGATACTAGGATTCTATTTTGTTCTGGGATTTCCACACCTGGCAAGCATTCCATTAAAAAAGGGAGCTTGGGAAAATCTTCTTTGTCTTTCACAAAAAATTGGTGTGGACAAAATGAGATAATGGACTGTGTCAAGTTTCCTAAAGAGCTGATTTTGGAAAAAAAAAAAAAAAAAGAATCCTCCATGGAGCTTCTGAATCAGAGCAGGGCACACAGCCATTGGAGTGTTTAGTTGTGGTTAGTCTCTTCAGCCTGGTGCACAGCAATGCACGTGGGGACAATTGTCATGAAACACCAGAATGAGTTGCTGATGGATACAGGATGAAAGACCCAGAGTGGATAAGGAGCTTAATACAAGCCTGGGAAGGGTTTCTGGCCTTTATGCTACCTCAGGGACAAGTGTTAAACCTAAGGAGGACTGAGAAAAGAAAAGAGAAAAGAGGGAAGGTGGTGTACAACAGCTTCAAAGTACAAGAAAAGATGAGACTGGCCCTTTCTCAAGAGCTTAGAAGCAAAATTGGCTTCCTGGAGAGAGAACATAAGAAATCTGGCAACCTAAATACATTTAAAGGGCTTACAGCTCTCCAGGGAAAATTTTGAGGCTATTGAAGTGGAAAAAACCCATTTGCTAAGATTAAACAGGCTTTTTTCCCCAAAAGAAAAAATAAAAATAAAAAACTGACAAAGCAGACAAATGTTTGGCAGGAGACCCAGAAAAGAAAAAAAAAAAAAAAAGCCTCGACCTGGCAATAGCAACAACATGATGTGGGAAATCTGGGTAGGGGAGAGGTCCAGCCTGCTTTTCCTTTGTCTTCCACAAAGGCTGTAAGGGGAAAGTGAGATATTAGTCCATGTAGAGTTTCCTAAAGAGCCAACTTTGCAAAAACAAAAAAAAAAGAAGTTCTTGAAAAGCCAGAAAAGATCCTTTCCAAGCAGAAATTTTAAAATTTAAGGCCGATGAGAACGCTTGCAGTGTTAATGTTGAGCAGGCCTTAATACTTGGTGTGTGATAGGGAATGACGATTGCTGCTTGACCTTGGGCTTGAGCCTAATGTGGAGAACAGGCATGGTCACAGTGAGTAGCTCATGTGGTGAAATGGCAGGTACTGAATGATTTTGGCTCATTTGATCACTCATTTTGAAGAAACTGGCTGTGAAAATGTTAGAGTGAATCAGTTCAGGGCCTCTATCCCTCCATCCCTGGAGCAAGGCACATGCCATTGAAATGAATCTGTTCATCTTGGGTTCTCAGGATCTCCATCCTTGCAGACCACAGAAAGCTGGACAGCAGAATGTGTGACATCTCAGCTCTTACTGTGGCAGTAAGTTGTTGACCTGGGATTGCCGCTTTGCCCCAGGGAGGAGTAGAATCAAGGAGGGAGCAAAGTTCCTGTTGAAACTGTCTATAACTCTTGCCGATATTTGTGAAGTGGATGGCAGGTCATGGAGAACATCTGTGTACTTACAGTGAAGTACAGGTGAAAAACCTCCACTCACATCAGTACAATTATACTACTGAATCCAAAGGACTAATTAGGTTTATGAGAGAAATGCCCTTGCATTTCCATGGCCAGCTAGGTGTGAAGGGCCCCAGCAGAAGGTCAATATTAACCTGCCTTGTTAATACTGTGAGCCAAGATGTCAAGCTTATCAGCACTTCCCTCCCACAACTATGAAAGATGGATGTAGGTTCTTATGGAGTACATTCCCCCAAGATCAATGACCTGGTTAAGGCTAATTACCACACACTCTCACTCTAAATTAAAAAGGACCTTAGTAACTGAAAGCCCTGTATGATTAAGTGGCTCCAAAGATTAACTGTGATAAGAGTGGTATGGTGCTTCCAGGTTTCCTCAGTGCTACGTATTTGTCACTCTCTGGACCCACCACATGGACCTTGGAGCTCTGTTTCAAAAGATCCGCAAAGTGAATTAGCGGTCATTTATCAGTTAGGAGTGGACAAATCAAAGAATGCTTTTGAGCGCCAGCTTCGTCTGAGCAGAAGTTTGATCCCTGGGGTGCTGGCTGGCCTGGTGAGCCTGGTGCTCTTCCATCAGCATCTACTTTGCACCTATTGCCCTGGCTGTCACCCATGCCCTGATTCCAGGGCAGCCTTTAGATTTTTCTCCCAGACCCTGACTTCATGTGAATTCACTGATGGCTCCTGGTTTATCCACCGAGCAGATGCAGAATGCAGCACCAGTGAGACACCCCACTGCCTACCTTCGTGCTTTGGTCCTAGCTTATACTAGAGGTTCCCTGTAGAGGCAGCAGCTCTCTGTCCCTACAGCCACTCCTGTGCAAGGGATGAAAGGAAGCGACCTTGAAGAAGCAAGGCTAGTGGCTGTTGGAAATTATTTCTGTACAGTCCCTACAAAAGGGAAGATAACAGCTAAGAACAACTCTCCAGTCTCAGAGCAAATGTCCAGCTGAAGCAGAATAGTCTCTCTGTCCCTGGTTAGTAGTGTGTGCTTAGAAATGAATATATGAAAGAGGGAAATCAGGGGGAAAAAAAACCCTCCTAATTTTTCAGTAATCTGCAGTTTAAAGAGTCCCAGATTGGAGCTTGGATCCACTTCACTGTGTTTAATAAGCCCTTGATGTACTTTTCTTCCATGAATTTGTCTAATTGCTTTTTGAACCCATTTATACTTTGTGCAATGAGCTCTACAGTTTGATTATGTTTTGTGCGTGGAAAAGAGCTTCCTTTTGTTTGTATAAATCTATGACCTGATCTGTTTATTTGGTGCCTCTTTTTTCTGTCTTACAAGAAACAGCGAATACTTGTTTGCAGTCGCTTCCTCCATGCTATTTATGATTTTATGTAACCATACGTACACCCCTCACTCATTTATTTTCCATGTTGATGAGCCCTAGCTTCTTGATTTCTGTGTACTGGACCTGCCCCATAGCCATCTGGTCGTACTTGCCAGCCATCTCCATGGCCCTTCTATTTCTACAGAGTATTTGTGTGAGAGAACACAACCATAATATGAGTAATTTTAGCAGTATAATGCCTTTCTTTTCTTTTGTTCTCTAGATCTTTCCTAATTATTGCTAATGTACTTTATATGCCTCTTTGACCTCTGCTGGGCATTGAACTGACTTTTTCAGAGAAATTTGTAGTGATTCCAAAATATCTCGTAAGAGTCGCTTCCTGATTTGGAACCGTTTCTATCTATTTACAATTAAAATTGATTTTCCTCATCACTTTACATTTGTCAACACAAAATATCTTCTGCTCTGGAAGGGTTGTTACCATTCACTTTATAAAAAAATATTCTAAAAGTTGTTCTACTTGCATTTCAAATAGTGAATGCTTCAGAGTCATCTCTCCTAAACTACTGACCTCCTTCCTGATGAACTCTGACAAAAGAATTTATTCAGCTTTTCCACTACAGCCCTTTCTTCCTTGAGCACCCATTACACCCTAATCATGAACTGCCAGTATAAAATATCTGACAAGTTTCTTGCTTCTGATTTGCTTGACTTGTTACTTCAATAGCCTTTCGGGAATTGTTTCTGAAAATCTTTTTTCCCCTGCCATATAAATTTTACACTGAACTTGGCCAAGTTAGCTCTTTTCTGTTTTCCTTTTTTTTTGGCCCAATTTCTGCTCTTCAGTGGATGTCTTCTACTTTAAGTATCTTTTTTTAAAAAATCTGCAGCTGAACCAAACATAGCCCTTTTCCCTGTATTTGCTCCTTCTGCAATATTTGATGCTATGAATTGGAGTGAACATCTAATGTGATCTTTTCAATAATTTTCATGCCACAGGAAAAGTTTTTACCTTCTTAGCTGTTGATTTTATGCCTCATTTTTTATGAAGTTTGCTTTCCTGAAGATAAATGGTAATGCTACTGAAGTGAAGGGTTTGTTTATTTGTTTCTCAGTTCTACAAGACTGTTGAATTGAATTAAATTATGCCTATTATTACAGACTGATTCTTAAATAACTATGTCTCGAATCCAGTCCTGGTCAGGACTGGATGAGAAGTACTTTTTCCTCCTGTAGGATCTCAGAACTGTGTATCCAGACTTTCTATATGCATCAGGCTCAATACATAGACATGTACTAATAGGGACCGCAGAATTGCGCCTGGCTGGGACATGATTCCTTTACAGGATAAAAAAACTCATATGTTAAATAACTGGGTTAGCATATAGGCAGTCTGAGATCTTCTTTGGGATGGTTTTTTTTGTCAGTTTTGTTTATTTGTTTATTAATAATTCACAAGACTAGGTTTCCAGAAGTAGATACACATATTACGTATCTCCATGATGTGTTCCTGCCACAGTTCACACGGAAGAGGACAGATTTTCAGTGTGCTAATGCCCAGCTTTTTCCAAAAATAGATGTAGTCACATTTCATAAGACACTCAGGAAATCACTGATCACTTCTGAGTGTCTGTAGTTACATTGTCCATGTCTTTCCTTTCTGCCACTCTATAAATGGTATTTTAAAAAAAAATCCCCTAATGTACAAGAATTGTGTCGTCTATACCAGCGTTTCCTAAAAGTTGGTTCTACTATCTGATGCAATAAATATTGCTTCGAACATCCAAGACTATGAATCACTAGGAGAGTAGCCTGAACCCAGTAGCAAATTATCACGGGCAAACTTACAGATCTGTAGAGACTTACATATTTTACTTGAGCTCAAACTCAAATATTTAATATGTGGGCCCTGTACATGGGATCAGCTGGAAAGCAGAACCTTTTTTTGTAACCCTTTAATAAATCCATTCCTTTATTTTTAGTAGTAACTTTAACTGCCAGCAGTTATCTGTCATGTCTGGCCTCTCTGGTCTTCTTCACTGTCATATCAGAACGCTCATATTAAATAATATACTGGCATCATGTTTGTGTAAGAGGATTTTGATAAGCAATAAAGGGAGAATCTGATAGCACTGCCATGAGGCTCCTACAAGGAGAGCTGAATCTGCCCATTATGTACCAGAATTAGCTCTGCCAGTGTGTTTCCAAGAACAGCTGCTCTTGGTGGTTATCCCAGCCCTATGTTTCTGTAGCCTTCAGCAAAAGCCCCTTCTCCCAGCACTGCGGCATTACCTGCTATTCGGGTGATGAGTCCTCGCGCAGGCATCCGGCAGCACTGTCCACTGTTGTATTCCTGCTATCTCCTTCTGTGCACAGAGTGCCAAGTGAGAAAAATGTTGGGATATTTCATGCTATTGACGAATGGCGACAGGATTCAGATGGCTGAGCTCATTTCCACTCTAGCCTTGAGCAGGTTTAAACCTCCATCTCCGGTACTGAGAATTTTAGCATATCATCTGCTACCCTTTGCTACCTGCTCCAAGGTCAGACCTGCTAAAGAAAGGATCTGCATTAATTGTCATGGAAAAGAGGGGATTTCAAGGTAACTGTCAAGAAATGAAAAGGCTGGAAACACACAGCAAATAAATTAAACTACTTCCACATATTCACTTAGTGTTTCTAAACTGCCCATGTGGTAGAGAAAGGTTCCAGGGCTGAGATCTACTGGGCTCTGGGCTCTGAAAGGCCAGGGGGAGTGTTATACAGAAGCACATGGAACCATAATTGTTTTCAATTTTCTCTTTTCAAGTGAAATTTTATGAGCAGGGTGCAGGGTGATCTGCAAGACAAGTTGGCAGAGGTATTGGGCCAAACATAATTTGGGATCACTGCCACGGAAATACTGGAACCAGATAGAGACATAAAAATGCTCTGCGTGCAGGTTGAAAACTAAGTACAATGTTTGTTATTCCGTCTGCCTTAGTCTGGCAGGATGCTGGGATAATAAGAGGTGGGTAAGCATTGTTTCTGCTATTGATACAGCATGATTACTTTTCCTTAGAATATGGCTCTTTAGAGAAGATGTATAAAATTGACAAAGGCAATCTGTGCATTCTCGGCAAAGGTCTGCAAAGTTATGGGCTGCAATCTCAAAGGTGGCGTAGCAGAAATGCAGTGGGATCAGCTCTAGCACCGACTCATAACTTCCCACCGGCTGATTTCTGAGGGCAGTGAGTGAGCAGGACAGGAGGAGGGATGCAATGCCTAGGAGGAGAGAGCTGCTATTTATGCACAAATGCATTGGTAATCAACAATGATGAGAAATGAAACAGAAAACTCACATGACAGTTTAATAGGATTTTGGTAACATCTGATATATTTATGAAGTTTTGCATGAATCTGACAAGGACTTCAACAAATTCCTTTTCCCGTTTTAATGGAGGTTAAACAGATTTAAGGGAATCTTAGGGCAGATTTATTAAATATTATGTAGACTTTTACAAACCCACTGGAGATTCAATAACAGTTATTTTTGAGTTAGCAAATCTTTCCTTCTGCTTGTTAGAGATCTTGGTAGATTAAACAAGGAGCCAGGTCTAGCAAATGTTGAAATTTAATATTTAGAGTCAGACTGAATAAACCATGGATGGATTTTGCAGTGACGTGTTCAAGATTTAACAAATATTGTCTCATCTCAAGAAAATAAATGTTAAATAAGGATGAAGCTAATAAGGTTCAGCAAGACAAGAGCTCCATTTACAAATCTTTTATGTATTTAATAAATACATTTATTAAATGAAGTGCAGTGCTCATTGGAGATTGTATCGATGTAAGAAATTCATCTCCGGTACGACTTAGTCAGACTAATTCCCCATTTATTAAATGTTCTTGAGATATAGAGAGTCCACATCAAGCTTAATGTGCATCTGGGAGGCTCCGTAAAACATTCATAAGAAATGGCAGCCGGTAGCAGCCTTAGGGTTAGGAATCTTCATCTTCTTTTCTTATGCTTCACCCCAGAGAAGGGCCATCTGAAGGAAGGGAGAGAAAGCCATTTTGAAATGAAAGTGTTTCTAATACTAAATTTGTGGGAGAGAGGAGCTCATGGAGACAGTTGTGGGGGAAAGGGAAGCTCATATCCAGAAGCAGGAGGACAATGAAGTGACGGGGCTGGTGGTAGCTGTAAGATTATATAGACTTGGCACACAGGGACAGACACCAGCAAGTATCTGGGACACTGAATATTCAGCATTTTTAGTATCAGGGAAAAGATATATCCTGCAGATTGCGGTGGGCTGACCCCTTAGCCATAGTGCAGGTGGAATAGCAAGGCAAACATCTGTTAGTCGTTTGTCTTTCTCTTGCTCTACCTGTGATTTCTATTGCTGGCCAGCTCAGCTCTTGGCCGCCTTGCTGAGACCAATGGTGATGAGTTTTTCTGGTCATTTTAAGCATGGATGTCTGTCCCCTGGGAGCTGGTGCAAGGCTCAGGTTGTGTCCGGGCCCTCTGGGAGCTGCTGGGTGGTCTCAGGGCTCAGCTGTTGCTGCTCTGGAGTATGTCATACTAACTACTGCTGCCTGAAGGGCGTGCATAAATTAGAGCTACAGTCCCGCTGATGACCCCAAGTGGGGTTTGGTGACTCAAAATTCATGCTGTCTGATGTCACCACACTCTTCCCCATGGCACTGCAGCAGCACGCTTGTTGATACCAGAGCACTAACACTTCCACGGACTCCCACTGCATGTGGTGCCCTCGAAGACTGGCTACATGAACACACTAATATTTGGGGTGTGAATTGATAGGCCTGGGAAAAATGTATTGGATTTATTTTCACATCTGGCGAACATTCTTAAGAGTAAAATTTTCACTGATGATGTTGGCGAAGGGAAAATCTTGAATTCTCCTTGGCATAGGTAGTTCAAAACATAGTGTAAATTAAATGTGGAAGAGAAGCGACAGCACAAAAACACATCGTTGGCAGTCAGTTCCTTGCACCGGGACATCCCAAGTTTCGCGGAGGCTAGACGGGATGACGTCATAGCTTGATGGTGGCATCATCCTTTTCACAAATGACTTAAATGGAACAATGATGCAAGCCCGTTTCACTTGGATTCCCCTTACCTCTGCCCGTATCAAGTCTCATCATTCATGCAGTGAGTCTCGCCACTTCCCAGTCCTGCGCAGTGTCCGTCTCGCAGAGGAGGTGCTGTTCCTGAGTATTTCACAAGAGGGTGTTTCTGGCAGAGCGTGTCGAATCCTTGCTGCCTGCAGCCCATCTTGAGAGAGTCTCCGACCATCTCTCATAGGGGGGGACAAAGAAAGGGGACCTCAGCAAGGCAGGGGGACTCCGACGGGAATGCACACCTAATACAAACAGGACTATTTACCCCTGTCTGCTGCTGTTTCAGGGCAGATCAGCTAAGGCGATTTCCCAAAAGCAGAAAAAGCATCTCTCAGAGGAGATAATAATTGTAACTGAAATCAAAAAACCTTCAAGTATCTTAGTAATAGCGTGACATTTAGAATCACAGTGGGATTGATAACAGGGAGCATTGTTCTGCCACTTGTGGTCTGTTTTGTTCGGAGCGGGGGGATGAGTTGTGCTGCCTTATTGTGGTGATCCCCAGGCATGGCTCCTGCCAGGCTTCTCCCCCAGACCCTTTCTGGGTGTGAAGGCGGGGTGGCATCTGGTTTGCCATTCGGTGGAGGAATCACAGGAGATCACGCTGTGACACTTGGCATGATTGAAAAGAAGCTACTTAGCATTCTGCCACTCCACACGGGAAGAAAAGAAAAAAAGCAAGAAAGCTGAGCTGAGATTCAGCTCACACCAGCCTTTGCAGGAACAATTATAAAATGCAAATACTATGGACACTTCCTTAACATAGCAAATCTATCCATTACCTGCCTCTGTTCTTTTATCAAGCATCTATTTAAAGAGAAAATTCTTCTCTCTCTTTTTTTTCCCCCCCTCCCATGCTCTACGATGTTAATACAAGTTGTCCATTACATACCTCATTGTATCACCATGCCAAAGTAAGCTGAATTCTAAATGCTCACTGTGTCACATCAGATAACTATGATAACACTGCTGGGCATCTCCTTGCGTTGAGCAGCTTTTTAGAGCATGAAGGTTTGTGGCAGGTGAGAAACTCCTCATTTTACAGCGGGAACAGAGAGAAAAAAACCACACTTTTTTGGCAGAGCAACTCCCACGTGTTGGCAGAGAGCCACCAACCAGATTAACCCATACCCATTCAAAGAGCAAGCAAAACGGGCTAAAGAAACAACCGTTGCTTGAGATGGCCACTTTTATTTCTAAACAACCTTGCCCTGGATCTATATCAGCTCTTTCTACAGTATCCCCCACTGATGATCCATTCTCTCTTGGTCAAGGTCCAAGGACAGCTCAGACCCATCCAGTTTGGAGCCTGAGGGAGTGAAAGAAAGCTCAGGTTACCAAGGTGCCAAGCAAATACTGAAAAACAAGCAAAAGCCTTGAACACTAGAAAAAAACAGCACACAGCTGGAAAAAGTCTCTCATCCCAAACCCAGACAGCTGGGGGTTTTTTATTCTCGCTGTTAAACCTGCTTCATTCATCACAGTTTGGACAAGCTTGAGACGGTGACCCTCCTGCTATAAGAGCTGTGACTCCCTTCACCGAGACGGTGGAGCTGGTTCTTTCACTGTTTTCGGGAAGATGGCTATGCCAGGCGGCTACGCAGCAGGTGTCAGCAGTGACGCATAAAAGCAGACAAGTGTGTCTCAGTATTCCCTGCCTGCCGGCCGCTCTCTTTCTCTGCCTTTTACATGATGTGCAAATTGTGAGAGTATTTTGCTGCCTTCAACAGGATTTTGAAAAAAGATCACCCAAAATTAAGGTCACTTTTCTCCCTTTCTGATTAACACTGAGCTGTTTCCATATCTCAGGGGTGGGAAATAAAATTTAAATGAGGTTCAACATTTATTAGGAAATTTTCTTTAAGATGCTGTTACGTTACTGCTTCTAAGATCTATTTCCTTGCAGCAATCAGTTTTAAGAGTCTCTATTTAATTCAGGTGACAGGTCCAGTGGAGTGAGACATGGGTAAATCTGAGGTTTAAAGTTAGAATAAAAGAGAAATCGAATGGAATTGGGTTTTACACTCCGCCTTTCACACTGGGCACATTGTTATTCACATTTATCACGATCTATAAAAGATGCAAGAAGAAGAGGAAAAAAGCAGGAAATGAAATGCCAAAAAAATAACTGTCCTTAAATGATGAGCAGCTGAAGAAAGCCAGAGAATTCCGACTAAAAAGGACAACCTGAGATACAGCCCTGAATGTTGGATTTGTTAAAGGGAGAGAGGAGCTGGAAGACATAAAGTGTGATGTGGGAATTTACAAAACTATTCACTGTGAAAACTCAGCTAATTCCTAACTCACTTAATCTGCAGACCCAATTATCTTCATCCCGTCAAAAAGTCTTCCACAACAGGAAAAAAAAACAAACAGAAAACAACCCACCATAACATTTCCTTCCTATTTTTTGCCAGTGTTTAATAGCAGAGTGCTCTGCTGAGATTTCCAACACTAAGAATCCATTACTTTTAACTCAATATGCCACAGTACTTTTATGAGTATGCTAACTAGCACTGTAAATAATTGAAAATAAGTGATACTTGTTAAAATAAATGAACAAAGTGTATTTTGTAATGCAGTATCTTTGATTTTTTTATTGTGTTTGACTGCTAATTTGCAGAATTCTGCACTCCCAAATACATCTCTTAGTCATTAGTGGAACTTGTTCTAATCTGCTTCATGAATAGAAATGACTGCACGGTTTCAATATCAATAAAATCGGGGATTGCATGGCTATGGAATATGCCAGTTAAAGAAGAGGAAGGGACAGGAGTTGCGGTTGTTATGTAGTTTTAGAACTTATCCTGCTTGTTCCTCGTCTTCCCAAAACTAGAGTGCTTTGCAAGTGGGAGAAATAGGAGAAAGAGGGTTTTGGAAAAAGTTGAAGTCAGAGATATTTCTTCCACATGAAGTAAAAATTTGGTTTAAAGTCAAATCTCTTTGGTTTTATTTTTGGTGGTAGGGGTGGAATGGAAGAACCATGCCATGAGTTCAATTTTTCTGAAGAAAGGAGATTTTTCAAGGAAGAAAACAGGTTGAGCTGTTCTTTCCTGTGTCAGCGAAAACCATAACTGTCATTTCGGGGAAGGCCATCAGCCTGGTTTCATGATCCATGCTGGCCAAAAGATAATAAACAATGTCAAGCCAAACTAATTATACCGGGAACCAGTTTATGGCTGCATCAGAGCCCGAGAAACCAGTGGGCATCCCGATCCAGCAGAGTACTGCACGAGCAGGCATCACGCTACGAACACCAGCTCCTTGCTGAGGTAAAGGAGCTGTATATATTGACTCATTTGCTGAACCAGGGTGATTTGCTTTTGTGCCTGCATTTACATCCAATATCCATCGCTAATCTCTTTGTGCATGCTCATGTCTTCCTTCTGTTTCAAAACCTGCTCATTATTTTAGAGCCTTAGCCAGTACCACTGATATCAAACAGGAATGTTTCCTCTCCTATACAATTATGGACATTACATTTGTAAGGGACTTCAGCAGAGCAGCAGATCCATTTCCC
Source organism: Rhinoptilus africanus (assembly GCA_013400135.1). Classification (NCBI taxonomy): domain Eukaryota; kingdom Metazoa; phylum Chordata; class Aves; order Charadriiformes; family Glareolidae; genus Rhinoptilus; species Rhinoptilus africanus. Next base: position 298,099 of record VXBO01011658.1, read on the forward strand.
TGCCCCAGGGCAGGATGAACTGTCCTCATGTCATCCCTGACAGATGTTTGTCCCATTTAAAGATGACCAGAGACAGAGACTCTACTGTATCTCTGGTGCTCTGATCTCTACACCACTTGAAAGCTTTTCCTGATATCTATTCTGAGTCTTTCCTGCTGCAATTTATTCCTATTTCTACTTATGCTACTAACTATGAAAGCGGAGGACAGATTATAGCTTTTCTAAGTGCCTTTTTAATGTTATTCAAAACTTAAGTTCCCCACTGAATTTTCTCTTCTCTCAGATGAACGATCCCAGGCTGTTCAGTCTTTGCTTGCAGGTCATGTTTCGGAGACATTTGATCTTCCTGCTTTCCTTTGGTCTCTCTCCAATCGCTTTGCCCGTCCCTTGAAGTGTGCATTAAAACCTTCCGCCGATTGCCGAGGAAAGCCTCCAGTACACCAGGTTTTGTTGCTGCTTAAAAGAGAGCAAAGTCCTATCTCATGGCCTAAGATTCCTATTACAGGTTTCCACTTTTCAGGCGAGCAGGTACGATGAAACTCTCTCTACAGCACTCGCTCTGGCCACCTTCAATTGCTCACCGTTCGGTCAGAATAAAAGTTGGCTCCACTCAGCCAAGCCAAATTCCCAACTAGCTTGAGCAGAAGATGTTATTAAGGACTCCAAGATTTGACCCTGTGTCCTAGATCGCGTGAGTGACCTCAAGATGTACCAGAAAACAGTCTATTAGATAAACTGTCTCCTCTGCGTTTTTTAATAAAGGACTGTTTCAAAGTGAAAGAAGACTAGCAGTGTGCCAAAATTTTTTTTCCTTTGTATGAATTTGTATGAGCCATATGGAAAGGAAGGGGGGGAGGGCACCAAATTTCCATAAAAACCCTCTTTGCCACACTAACGAGGATTCAAAATTCCCTTTGCAGGCAGGATCTAAAAGGTTAAACGTGGCAGTGGAGCTGCCACTCTCACACACATCCTCCCCCCCAGTTACCCCCCAAAACAGCTCATTTTTTTTGACAAAGCCAATTATCTGAAAATGACAGGAAATGATTAGTCATGTTAATTAAAAATAATTTTCTTTCCCACTCTTAAAAAGGTCAGATCGTCAGCTGTATGGAAAATTGAGCCTTCATGCACTTTCATTTGATTTCCCATTCAAAGTCTAATTAGTTACAATTTGTTGTTAAAAGAGATCATTTTTTTTGATAAAGCCCATATTTTTTATCCTCTCCCTAGTCATTATCAGGTTGATATTATTATTGTACTATATGTGTATATGATTTCATCGTGGCCAGCCCAGAAACTAAAGAACAAAAGCTCACCCGGAGAGGAGCATTTGGAGACTGTTTCTGTGCAAGGTGCCTCTGGTGTCCTCCAGCCTGAGAGGTTTCTCCATCCAGAGCTGCACCCAGAAGCTTTGCGTGGTTCAGCGACTGGGAGAAATCAGGCCTCTTCAGACACTCAGCAGCTTCTCCCTCTTGTGAACTTCTGGAGAAGTTAGAAGACAAAGACAATACTACAAAGCAGAATTCATCCTCCAGAAAACCAAACGGGGAGAGCAATGTGTTGGGGGAAAGCATGGTTCTTGTCCTAGTGCTCGCTTCGTTTTCCATGTGTGACCTTGTACTAATGAAGGATATCTTTAAGCAGTATTGGGTAGATTTCAGCCAGTTTTTGAGCTTATTGCCTGGTGGCTGCTTGCTGCTATAAGACAACACTTCCAGCCATTCCTGTGATTTCTGTGTCGTGTCTCAGTGACAGGAGCCGCCTGGCTCCAACAGCTTTCGCCTGCATATTTGCTCAATCAGGAGGAGTCAAAGTGCATCTCCCACAGGTGGCTTCATCATCATTAACCTTTCTTATTCCTCCAGCACTGACAATCTCACTGGCAAACACCAGTGCTGGTTATTTTAACTAAGTGGTGCAGGGTTCAGCCTTCAGGCGAGGAAAATTGGCAGTCTCATCCCTGTTCCAACTGGGTGATCATTACTAGCCATTGTCGCTGTGCCTGAGGACACTAGATTGGGAGCTCCATGCCTCATCATGCTGCAGCTGTACACGCATATAAAAACAGCCTTATGTTATTGTCACGGAGGGAAAAGACAGGATGGAACTGGTCAATGAGTAGGGGAAGAGGGAAAATGCAAAGGCTTGTGGTCATCTCTTGAACAACACAATGTGCTTGTACCAAAGGCCTCACAGTCAGAGGGTTTCCTTACATGATCTCTAGCTATGCTTACTGCCTAAAGAAAAAAGCTTGGAAATACCAGCCAGTGGCATCCTGGCTTGTATTAGAAATAGTGTGACCAGCAGAAGTAGGGAGGTGATTGTCCCCCTGTACTCAGCACTGGTGAGACCACACCGTGAGTATTGTGTCCAGTTTTGGGCACCCCAATACAAGAGAGATATTGAGGTGCTGGAACGAGCACAGAGGAGGGCAATGGAGCTGGTGAGGGGCCTGGAGAATAAATCTCATGAAGAGCGATTGAAGGAGCTGGGACTGTTTAGTTTGAGGAAGAGGAGGCTGAGGGGAGACCTCATCGCTCTCCACAACTACTGGAAAGAACGCTGTAGAGAGGCTCATACTGGTCTCTTCTCACAGGTAATTAGCGATAGAACAAGAGGGAATGGCTTCAAGCTGCAACAGTGTAGGTTTGGACTGGATGTTAGAAAAAAATTCTTCACAGAAAGAGTGGTCAGACCTTGGAATAGGCTGCCCAGGGAGGTGGTGGAGTCACCATCCCTGAATGCATTTAAGAGTCATTTAGGTGTGGTGTTGGGGAATATGGTGTATGGGAGAACTTTGTAAAGTGGGGTTGATGGTTGGACTTGATGATCCCAAGGGTCTTTTCCAACCTGAATGATTTTATGATTCTACCATTAGGGCTGTCGTTGCTGTTGCCTTTCAAAGCTCCTGAATGTGGAGCCAAGCCAAGAGACAAAGTGGATAAATCAGCAGAGAAAAACAGTGGAAAAGGCTCATTTTAGTTTCTCAGGTAGAGGGGCCAGGGAATTTCCTGGTCTGACTGACTGGCTTTGCTATTTGCTCATGCAGTCCATAACCTTACTCACCCCACGCTAGGTGAGCGAGCTGGTGGCTTCGGCTCCTGCATGCAAGACGTACAACCTGGCTGTTTCCATCCTTTCTGTGACAAAGAGATGAATCCAGTGGAAAAATGCGTGTTCTTCTGTCTTCCATGGAGAGTTTTCTTAAGGTATTTCTTGGGTTTTTTTTCCCCATTCCTTTAAAGAAAAATATGTCACATGACTGGTGACTTATACATGGAAAACAACACCGAAAAATGTGCACTCGCCATTTGTTTATGTACAAACTCTACAGAGAGACACAATGCTGATAGAAGTGAACATTTACAACGTTCAGCTGTAAAATATTGAGGCACTCTCTAGTCTCATAGAGACTACCCGACAGGCTATGAGTGATAAATACCATTTTGGGAAACTCCTCCATAGGAGAATTGATTAATTTAAAGATTTCCAGTCTCAGCTTGGCTCGTACTGGAACCAGTTTTCTGTCCCTTTCCAGTCGCCCTGAGGTAGTTTACTCCCAAAGAAAATTGCTTTTTCTTTTAATGAGAATTTGTGCTTCCACATCTCCTCCCACCTCCTGTGGGTGCGTCGAACCTGGGGAACAAATAGGAGTGTTATTACTGAAAATAACAGCTTAGAAGAGTTTCAGACTAACTCCCAGTGACTTAATAGAGCCCGTCAACATGGAAAGACCATTGAGTAGCACAAGTCAAATGAGAAACCACTTAGCAGCGCAGCAGTGTGGGAGATTAAAATGCCTCTTTGAAGAATATAAAGGTCAGTGAGGCAGTAAATGCCTTAAAGGGGAAGACAATACATTTCATGCACGAAGGACCAAGCCTGGGAAGATACGTGTCAACCATGTGTGTCAATAATTCCTTCTAAAGGAAAATATATTTATAGATTCCATTTGGGGACTTAAAGGCATGGAAAGGCAAGGGCAGCCCAGGCAGCCCCAGCTCCCCAGCTGGGATGAAAACCCTCAGAGACAGAGAGTTATGCCCGTTTTTCTGCACCCTGTTATAAACCCACCGCTGATACCTGAGAGAGCAGCTCCTGCCATGAGACACCAACCCATCCTGCCCCGCTCTTATTTCTAATGCCATCCAGGTTTAGCCACCTAATGGGATTGTTCACCAAAGGGGCACACAACCATGCGTGTGTGTGCTAACATCCATCCTGAAGACTTTTAAATTGTGCTCATCAACCTGGTATTTGAATGAATCTGTGCAGCCAGCAAGCAGGAATGGCCTCATCACACTGTATGAGTCCACCATGCTTAGCTAATTGGAGTGCTGTCACGCTCACCTCAGTCCAAAGACCTCTCTCCTGTGCGTTGGTTCTACCTTTCTGTTCTATCCAACTGGCAAAAAATAACAGCAAAAAGCATGAAAGGAGTATCAAGGAGTTAGTTTTGATGTTGCGCCAGGCAGTAGTAGCTTGTGAATGAGTCCGCCAAGGAGTGGAGGAGTGCACTGAGTGCACCTGATGTACTCACAAATAAAACACGGAGACAAAGAAAGGTGGTGACTATTTTGTAGAGGTGAACTCTCCTCTCCTTTCTGACCCTGTGAATCCAAACCGATATGACTGGTGAACATAGAAAGTTGTAGCAGAATCTATCGTCTGGCCTCTGTTTTCTAGCTCCATTTCCTCTGCATATTATTGATTATAATAATAACAATAATAATATCCAGCTTTTAAAGCTTTTCCAGAAAAACTAATGTGTCTAAGCCTGCTGCCAGCAGGGAATATGGAACAGCTTGCTATGAGAAAGTGCTGAGACTGAAAATCTGAATGTTTCAGGGGACAGTATCAATTTCATCTGACTTTTATTTAACATTCTGCTTGGGTAAGGTTGAAGCACTTTGTTTCAGCCTCATCACGTTGGCTCTCATATGAATTATATTATACACCAACAAACGTTGCAATGAGGCAATTTGCAAAAGCAGTTTGGGGAAAGGAAACTTCATTTCATGAGAAATTTCAAAATACCAGGGTTCCTATTTCAGAAATTGCTCAGTCTTTTCTGAAATTTCTCAGGGACGGGAAGAACAGAAAATGCAGTGTTTGGGGAGCACTAGCTGGAAGCCAGCAGCTTGATAACAGCAGTGATTTTGAGATCGAACTAGCCTATTCCAAAAACCGCAAGGAAAAAAAAAAAAAGAATAAAGGAGGCTGAAGGTCCTGTGAAATACAAGGATCAGCTTTTCTGAGGACAGCTATGTCTAAGCTTGTTTTTCACCATCTTTTTCAAGAGACTAACAGCCTTTTAGACCTGGATCAAGGTTTCTCAGCAGCTCGGGTAGGACCAGGCACTACCATCCCATGGACAGGGTGCTGTGACATCAGACAGAGCAAAGAGGAGGCAGCGTGGTCAGAAACGATGCCCAGAGCAGGGCTCCAGTTCTCTCTCAGCATAGAAGACACAGTCATAGCAGCTTCCTGGAGCTGTGCAGTTGGGAAGGCAAACCAAAGGCACTTTACCACCTGAAAAACACTATGTCAACACCTAGCGTCATCCCTGAAGGTATAGCCATCAGGAGACTATTACTAACTCGATGCATGCAGGGTGATATCTATGCCACCAGCCTGCTCTGCATCCCTTAGCGAATCGCTTCATCTCTGCCTCCCAACCACCTTCCTCCATTTTTGTCCAATTTAGTTCTTCCCGAGGGCAAGAAATCCAGGTGGCTTTTTAGTGTCTAACACAACCTTGGTTAGCGCTTCTAGGCAGGAATGTGTTACAGATAATAAACTTCAGCGCTTGGATGATGAAAATAGCCTGGAGTCTTCATTCAACATGAACATATATGAGATCAGATCTTGCATTGTCTTGATGTTTGCAATGGGTTTTGTGGCACTAGGAGCTCAGTGAAAACCATGAAACTAAGACATGAAATGCTGCTGCCTGTCTCCATCCAATCTTTGGGTTTGGATGTTAAACCACGTGGAGACGGCACACTCCTTGTAAATACATTGGGGAGGCAAATCAAAAAACATACCCAGCAAATGGTAAATGGGAAAAAGGCTTCTGAATTTTTTAATAACGCATGCTCTGTTTGAAGGGTTTGCTGAGGATCTTGTTTTTAATCCTGCTGCAAATAAAGTACTCTGAAATAAAAGCTGTTTGGTCCTTTCAAGCTAACAGCCCTTTGTTCACAGCACATTAGTAGAACAATTTTTAAATAATGACTTATTTTTTTTTTTCTCTTGAAAGAAGCTTTTTTGCAGTCAGAGGCTGGTTCTTTGTTTTCCCAGTCTGCACTCTGATTCATTAGTACTAGTTGCATGCAACTTGTAGAGGTTTATTTGTTCAGCCAGAAATGGGACATTAACATTTTAAGAGAATAATGCATAGCTTTTAGAGATAATACTCTCTCTGCCCTATTCTGCTGATGCTCTCTTAGAAAGTGCAGAGTGCCACATTCTTTCCCTCCAAAATGATGAGTTTATTATAAACAGTTTATCACTTGGGGCATGATTTTCTATTTTT